>PVKA01012161.1:0-58632 GCA_004027165.1 Ctenomys sociabilis | reverse complement strand
ATACTCGGCCCATGGGGCTCATATAGTGGGGTAGGCATGCATGTCCTCTTAGCCCTTCTGCTCCCAGCTCTCTCTCAGCCTGATCTTGTCCCTAGGAAGCCATTGAGAAGGGTTCAGAGCAGTAGTAGGAATCAGAGGAGAGGGAAGGAAGGAAGGAAGGAAGGAAGGAAGGAAGGAAGGAAGGAAGGAAGGAAGGAAGGAAGGAAGGAAGGAAGACAGCTACAATCTTAGCCCTTCCCCGGAGCCAGACCCAACTCTGTCCCCATGCCTGATACCCATGCCCACCCCACTGGGCTATTTTTTCTGAAGGAAAAGATCCTGAACCACACATCTCCAGGATAAGGTTTAGGTGTGAAAAATGAATGCTGACCTCCAACCACTGTCATTCTGCTTCACATTGCAGAACCAACATCCACCTAAGCCTTTCTAAAATCTGGTCCTAGTGGCCAAGTTCTCTTTATGAGAACAGCACGTTCCTGTCTAAGTTTATAAAAACTAAAGCTAGTAGACTGGGCATGGTGGTACACACCTGTAATCCCAGCGCTTGGGAGGCTGAAAACAGGAGGATCACTATGAGTCTGATCTATGTAGTGAGACCCTGTACTAAATACATTTTTAAAAAAATCTGGACATGGGTGTGGGTGATTATCAGCTGAGTAACTCTACATCCTTGATGTGACTGTTCATGAGTGCACTGGATGTTTCCAATCCAGATGTGGGGCTCCTCTGAACCCCTTGTGAAAGTTACGGTTGTCTGTGAATTATTACAGTCTATCTTTCATATTTGTGAGCTCTGCATCCCAAGTATAAATCAAAAATGAAAATAGTCAACAGAAAAACTCCTTTGCACAACCACACAAGAGAAGAAGGTTTCTCCTGGGTTTTCCATGGCAGACCTGTTCTTATGTGATTATTCACTGAACGGGATGGAAGCCATGCAGGCAAGTTGCCTGTCTTTGGTCTCTGAGCCTGACTCAGTACTGATGACTGTCAGGTGAACGTTACACTCACCTTTTCATATTGTAACAGCTATTCTCAAACTTGAGTGTACCACAATGATTTTCCCCTATCATAGACCTTGCACCCATGTAGTAGTGATTCCCAATTCCTTTCCATGGCCTCTCAGTCCTGGGCAGCAACCAATCCACTGCTTCTACAGATTTGCCTATTCTGGGTATTTCATTGAAAATGGAACTGTATAGTATGTTTGTGATTTACTTCTTTCACATAGCATGTTTTTAAGGTTTATCCATGTTGCAGTGTATGTCAGGTCTTTATCTGTTTATTGTCAAATTATACACCACTGTCTCAGTATACCACATCTGTTTACCAGTTCTTTCCACATTTTGGCTAAGATGAATAATGCTTCAATAAATAGCCATAAACAGAATTTTGCATAAACATCTGTCTTCATGTTCCTTGAGTATACAACCTTGGAGAGGAATTGCTATCAAGTATATTTAATTAGACAAGGAAATGGCAAGATGGCTGTATAGTTTTATAAGCTTATACATGTATCAAAGTGAGGATTTCTCCATTTCCTGCTCACTGATGTCAGTTACTTTCTTACTACTGAGACACAATATCTGAGACTCACATTGCAGAACCAACATCCACCTAAGCCTTTCTAAAATCTGGTCCTAGTGGTCAAGTTCTCTTTATGAGAACAGCACATTCCTGTCTAAGTTTATAAAAACTAAAGCTAGTAGACTGGGCATGGTGGTACACACCTGTAATCCCAGCGCTTGGGAGGCTGAAAACAGGAGGATCACTATGAGTCTGATCTATGTAGTGAGACCCTGTACTAAATACATTTTTAGTAAAGGAGGAGAGCTTTATTTTGGCCCATGGTTTGTAGAACTTCCAGTCCATAATTGGCTGGCTCCAAGGCAGGGCAGCATGGCAAAGAGGCATAGCAGAGGAGGCTTGCTCATGGCCTGGCAGGTGAAGCAGAGAGAGAGAGAGAGATGGGGGAAGAAGGAGGCAATGAACCCCTCTATGCCACTCCCCCAGCCAGGCTCACCACTCAGCAGTCTTTTTAACTATAGATTAATTAGTGGATCAATCCATTGATGGGTGTCACATATCTATGATCAAATTTCCTCCCTGACCCTCACCTATGAGCATATGGGGCTTTGGAGGAAATCTACATATAAACCCCAATACTGTCTGTCACGATCTGTCTTTCTGGTTAGAGCAATCCTGGTATACCCAAGTGGCATCACTGTGGCTTTGCATTATACATCCCTGGTGGCTAATGATGATGGCATCATTTCAAGTGACTGTCAGTGTTCATATAACTATTTGCAGAAACATCAATCCAGATCCTTGGTTTATTGTTAAATTACACTGTCATCAGTTTATTATTGGGTTATGAGGTTATGTATTCTACAAAGAAGTCCCTTACCAGATAGATGATTTGTAAATATTGTACTTTACCTTTGGAATAGGGTCCTTTGTAGCAAAGAAGTTTCTGATGCTTGTGTAGTCCAACTTATTTTCTCTTCTCTACTTGTGTTGTCATATTCCAGACTACATTGCTAACCAAAGTTCCCAAGCAGGTGCTCTTCTGTATCTTCTTCTTTACAGCTTTACATTTTACATTAGGTAGATGGTCTGTTTTGCGCAAATCTTCGTCCCTTTGTGAGAGAGGTATGTTACTGACGTTTCTGTTGCTGGTGCCAAATACCTGACATACACAACATAAAGGAAGAAAGATTTATTTTAGCTCGTGGTTGCAAAAATTTTAGTCCATGGTCAGTGGGCACCGTTGCTTTTAGGCCACAGCATTTCAGAAACATCATGGCAGAGGAAAGCTACTCGCCTGTGTGCTATGAACCAGAGAAAAGGGAGAGAGCCAGGGAAGAGTGTATATTTCTGAAGCGGGGTCCTCTTCTGCCAACTTCTTCTGCTGATTGATTTACCAATCTCTGGACCCACTCTCCCTACGGGGCAATCTGACCACCCTTCCCCAACTGTCCCTGCCCAACTTGCTCTTTCTCTAAGATTTTCAAATTTTATAATGATGCTATTATCCTTATCTCCCTCCTAGTTTTAGTGTTGCCACTTCCCGTGCCTCACCTCTTCAGCTCGTCCTCAGAGGGTCCTGTGAAGTCTACCCGCTTTCCTCTGTGAGGTGGAGTCACACTTCCCCGTCCTTTATGGGCCAGGTTCCTACCCAGGTAGCCAGTGTATTGCAGCATAGCTCAGCTGTGAGAGGAGCTCCCACTCATTTATTTCTTTAGTGCTGATCGTTGCAGGCGAGCCTTCAAGCATTGTTCTGATTGCATCATTTCTCTGCTCATATAATCTTGGTGCCTCTGATTACTCGTAAAGTTCAGTTCAGTTCCACAGGATGCCTTTTTCCCTGAGTCAATCCCAGTGTTTCTTTTCCTTCTAGTTTCTTGCTGGGGCCAGACTTCACTACCTTCCATTTTTGTTCTTTTGTGTGCTAACTCCCAACCTTTGTTTAGCCTATTTCTCTACTTTTTGGTACCTGTCCATCTCAGCATTTATTGCATTGCAGTCTTATAATGTACCTGAAAAGTGGCCTTCTTGAAACATTTCCTGATTTCTCCAATTAGCCATATTCTACTATACTTTCTTGAATCCCTAAAGCATACTAACTATGGCTTTCGGGCATTGGCCATGCTCTCTCTGATAGATTAATTGTGTTTATAAATGTGCAAATAACCCAACCACTTATAGGAAATAGACATTAACTAAATCTATCTATAGAGTATTCTATGGCCAACAGGGACCACATTGTTCCTGGACTCATGATCATTTCCTACTTGTGCTATTAGAGTCAACGTATCCACAGCCTCTTACTCTTTTCAGTATTTTCTGCTAGAAGGTACTATCTAGAGTCATCTGAGCAGGCACTTCCTGCTGAGATCTGACAGCAGCCCATGTCTTCAAGGACATCTTCAGCCCCTTCACCCTCTTTCTTCCATCCCATCACTCACACTAGATTGCCTGAAGAACTCGGACATGACTCACCCATTGGGTATCCCTGGTCATCCTCCACTGGCAGTGAGTCTGGATGTCCTGGTAACTCTTTGCTGTCTTCTAAAAATATTTCTTCTTTAAGCTTGTGATGTGCCCCTCCTCATCCCTGCTGCCACCATGAGCCCCAGCAACCCGCGTCCTCCACCTCACTACCCAGCCACTGAGCATCACTCCCAAGGCAGAGCATTGCTCCCTTGCAGACTCATGTGCACGTGGAGTCATGTCTCCCAAAGACTGGGAGTGCCTGGGAAAGCAGAGGGTCTCTTTGTACGTTCATTTCATCTTCATCCAGTCATCTGATAGCTGTTCAATAAATGCTTGAATGAAATGAAAACAAAATCCAGAAATGTTAGAAGCGGAAAAGTGAACCACAGACAAATCAGTTCCAGGCTAGTTCTAGGTAATCTCCTGAAAAGGAAGAGTCACCCGAGCCTTGTGAGGAACTTTTGGCACAACATAGGGCATCGTCTCCTGAGAAGTAGTTCACATTGCAGACTAAATGCTTGGCCATTTTCTAATGCTGCTAAGTCATTAAGAACTTCCGGGAAGTTAGTTGTGGCCATTCAACTGACTAACCTAAGCAATGTTTTATTATTTTATTGAGAAACAAATAGCAATGAGACAGTTTCAATGAAACTGATTAATAGGACAGTTTCAATATTTAATACATGGTACATTGTTATCTTCTTAGTGGTTATCCATAGTACAAGAAACAGACAGGATATCCTGTTCAAACACTATTGGTACAAATCTTTCTACTCATTGAATCAAGTGAGAGTAGCTGTGTGTCTATCCTGACTATTCTGTATATACAAATACAAAATGGTCCTTCCTTTGTATACCCTTTTTTTGTAACCTAAACATTTTTTAAGCAGACATTTTTTTCTTGATGTTAGTCTTGCTTTGTAAAGAGCATGAAATAAAATGTTGACACATGCTTATAAACAATGTATCTACAAAGTCTTTTTAAAAAATCACAGTTCAGTTCATCTTAAGACTATTTGGGGGCTTTCTTTGAAAATAACATGTGGAAGTACAGTATCCCTCCCCACTCTCACTTCATCCCACTTTCCATCTCAGCCTTCCTTACCTATGAGTAGGCACATATGAGTCTTAAGGGAGGAGAGCCACTCCCATGCTAAGGGAGACAGTGTGTGTGGTGGGGGTAGGAGCCTCATACGAGGCAAGAATTGATGGGTGCAGAGTTCCTAAGGGCGCGTTTAGACTGAAGACTGGCAGTAAAAGATAAGAGGACTGAAAAGGCTTCAGCACAGCCTTTGCCCAGTAAATGACTTATACTACATGAGGGACAGCCTCTGGGTAGTGGTGAGACTGGACCAAGGAGCTGAAGGCTGTGGGCCATAGAGAAAGTAGACCTGACAGAGCCAGACAAGGTGAGCTCCTGCACAAATAAGCACGGGGTCAAGAAAACAGCAGCAATTACCCAGAAGGCCAGTTAGAGGAAAAGATTAGTATTCACAGTCTCTGTTATCATGTTATCTATATGTCCAGTGTTTTTGTTTTGTTTTTAATTTTATTTGGTACAAGGTCTTGCTGTGCATCTCAGACTCAGAGTGATCCTCCTGTCTCAGCTTTCCCAGTGCTGGAGTTACAGGTGTGTATCACCACACCCGGTTTTCAGAGCCAGCACACATTGTGGTGCCAGTGATCAAACTCGGGACCTTGCACTTGCCAAGCAGGTGCTTAGACTGCTAAGCTCTCTCCCTACCTCTACACATCCAGTTTTGATAACAAGTTGTAGGCATACAAACATGAGAAGTTCTAACCCATACAAGGGCAAAATAAATGAAACAGGCTCAGAGGAGCTCAGATGCCAAATTTAATTGATAAAAACTTCATGATAGCTATTATAAATATGTCCAAAGAACTAAAAAGCAATTAAAGAATTGAAGATAGGATAACAGCGATTTAACCACCAGAAATAGAATTGACGAAAATTAACCAAATGAAAATTCCAAGTCACTAAGTATAATGGATACAATTGAAAACCAACTAGTGAGGTTCACATTATGAACCCTAAGCTAGATCACTAAGGACTATGCAGAACAGTAAGAAAAACAATAACAAAGAGAGGAAAACTGAGAAATGTGGGACACCATCGAGCACAACAGTATTAGAAAGAGAAAAAGAATAGAAAAATATTCAAAGTTATAAGGGCCGGCCAGATAGCTCAGGGCAGGCCAGATAGCTGAGTGGACTAAAGTACCTGCTTAGGCAGAGCACAGAAGCTGGGGTTCGATACCTGGTGTGCTGTGCCGGCCCCACCCCCTGGACACACTGAGGCGGCAAATGAGACTGGGCGTGGGGGCGTGGGGGCGTGTGCCTGTAGTCTTAGCACTTGGGAGGCTGAAAACAGGAGAACTGCTGAGTCCTCTGTGTAGTGAGAGCCTGTGTACCCTGTACCAAATACATGAAACAGAACAGAAAACTAAAGTTATAATGCCTAAAAAAATCTCAATTTGATTTAAAAAAAAAAAAATCAATCTTCCAATCCAAGGAACCCAATGAACTCTAAGAAAGACAAATGCAAAGGGATCCAAACATATTTTACCCCATACATTACAATAAAAAATACTTAAAGTGAAAGAGACCTTCTTGAAAGAAACAAAAGATAAATTCACCATACACAAAGGAACCCCCAGTGAAGTTATTAATAATTTTTCTTCAAAAAGATGTTGGTCAGAGGCAATGGGGTCATGTTTTCAAAATGCCAGAAGAAGAAAAACGTCAACAACAAACCCTACCAACCTCCAACAAGGCTGTCTTTAAACACTGAAGGCAGCTACCGTTTAGGGACTTACTCGTGGGAATAGAAGCAGACCATCTTCCCTGGAAACCCTCTCAATTCCTCAAAGAGCTGAGTGTGGTTACCCAGCAATTCCACTCCAGGCGTGAAAGACAAATGAAAATGTATGGCTACCTGGAAACTTGTCCATGAGAGCTGCTGTGGTTGGGTATTCTTGGCCCTCCTAAAACTCATATGAAAGTTTAATCCTTGGTGTGAGATATTAAGAAGTGAGGAGGGCTGGCTCATGAATGAATGAATTCCTTTGCATGACTAATGGGTTAATAAAATGGGTTCACTATGTCACTGGTGTGTCTGAGTTTCCTGTCATGTCCTCCATCTGTCACCACATGATGTCCTGTGCCACTTGGGGGCTCTTCTTGCAAGAAGGCCACCAGCAACTGCAGCCATTTGTTCTTGGGACTGAGCCATTAGTCAAAATGAACTTCTTTTCCTTGTAATTTACCCCATCTGTGGTTATTAGTAACAAGAAATGGACTAAAATAAAAAAATGTAAAAAATAATGATCGCATTATGAGTGAATAAATTAATATGGTATGATGGAATATTATTCAATAATAAAAAGGAACAGAGCACTGATACAGGCTGCAGTATGGCTGGGTTCAAGAAACATTCTTCTAAGTGAAAAGAAGCCATCACAAAAGACCACCTATTGTGTGGCTCCAGTTATATCAGATGTCCAGAAGCAGCAAAGCCAGACAGATAAAAGATTTGTTGGCTCTGGGAGCTGAAAGAAGGTGGAGAGAAGAGGAAGTGATGGGTTAGTTCCCTGGGGCTCTGGGAAGCCTTCGACAGGTTTATATCCTCACAGTTCTGGAAGCTGGAAGTCCAAGTTCAAGATGGTGGCAGTGCCATGCTCTCTGCCAAGCCCACAGGGGAGGACACCTCCTTGCCTTTAGTAGCTTTCAGTAGCACCCTCAGTGTCTTACTTGTGGCTCCCTAATGGCAGTGCTGCTGCCACCTCTCCTCTGGGTCTATGTCTGGCTGACACAGGGTTCTCCTCTGTGTGCATCGCTGTGTCCAGGTCTGCTTATTCTTGTGAGGACAGTGGTCATGTTGGAACAGGGCCCCTCCTGATGAGTTTGCCTCAACTAGAATGTGTCTGCAGAGACCCTGTTTCTAAATCTGGTCACACTCAAGGTACTGAGGTTTAAAATGTGAGCACATCCTTTTGGGTTACAGAGTTTCACCCTATCCACTAGCTGGTATCCAGTCTTTTGGGGGCAGGGGGATACTCTAAAATTGATTATGGTGATAGACACACAACTGCTTGATTATTCTAAAACCAATTATATGAGTGGGTAATATGTATATAGGAATTACATCTTGACAAATTTGTCCTTAAAAATGAAAGAGAAATAAGGACATCTCCAGGTATAAGAGACAAAGAAGGAATTTGTGGTTAGCAGGTCCTCACTAAAAGAAATATTAAAAGAAGTTTTCCAGGCTGAAATGTAGTGACTCCCAGTGTAACTAGAGTCCACTGTAAAAGCAGAGAATTTCAGGAAAGGAAATGATGTAGGTGGTGATAAACTACACTAGGATCATGGATTTCCTTTTTCATCTTCTCTGTGATGCTATAAAAAGCAACTATATGAGAAAGATAGGGGTCCAAGTGAGACCCTCACCCACAGAATCCACAGTGGACCCAGGCTCCTCCCTGCCTAGGGTCTGCAACTTCCAGGGTGCTCCCTAGTCCTGAGGTTCCTAGCTACATGAGAGATTTGGCTCATTGAGTCTGAAATTATCCTACCACTACCTTCTCCTACAGTGGAAAGCAAATCATTGTTTTAAGGCATTCTTAATTGCTTTTTGCTTTTAATGTTGGTTGAGAAACTAATATTTTCTCTGCTGAAGGAAAAAACTGCAAAGGCAAATTGCACTTTCTAAATGACAGAAATGTTTGGCTGTAGTTGAAAACTAAAGGTTAAGGGTAAAGGTTTGCTTTCTTAGATGTAATTCCCCTGGCCTGGGTCCTACCTTGGGCAGCACACAGAGATTTCTAAAAGCAAAGGTCAGACAGAGTCTTAGAGCTGACCAGGCCACATATAATAAAATCTTTTTTAATAGCATCAACTTGTTTCTAGCAATTTTGTTAGCAGTTCTGGGTCTTGAGTGGGAAATTATTCTTGACTTTTGCCTAAATTATACCAGCATTTTAAGAAATGATTTTGTTGGTATATGTTTGTGGTACATAATGTTTATATTCATTTTAGGTGGTAGACCTCTGTTATTGAACATACTTTAATTCTTTTTATTATTCCCCTTGCACTCCTCTCTTGCCTTTCTCCCTTGATCTCTCCCTATTTACAAAAGATCTATTCCCTGTTTGCTATGGTCTGTCTTTTATTTTGGTTTGGACTTTAAGATGCACAGTTGCTGTGTCTGATTTCAAGGCAGCTCCATAGCATTTTATCTGGAGAGCAGGGGATGAGGTCTGCTCATGGGTGTGGCTTCCAGATTCCCATGCCCTGTTGTGGCTTGTGCTGGCACATCCTGTGGGGATGCACCCAAGTGTGCATTCAGAAATGGAGCACTCCATGCTGGCGCCAGAGCCAAGATGAGTGTGACAACCCAGGCGCCTCTTTCTTGCCCTGTGCTTTCAAGCTGAGCTGGGTAGTACCCTTGAATGGCTGACACAGATGCTGTGGGTATAGTAAGGTTGAAGTCACAGGGCGCATCTGAGGACAGAACCTAGGTTCTTCCCCCCACCCCCATAATGAGGGCACCATTTCTCACAGAGGTGTGGCACCCAGCAGGGAGGCCCAGGAGCAGATTTGGTGGTGGAACTTGTTAACTAGAGACCTGAGGAGACTCCAGGAGTTCTTCAACTGCCACTTCCCCATGGTCCCTACTAGTTCCCAGGGTGGGCTATGCAGAAGGGGTGAACTGTGTGCTTTCTCTTTAAAGATCAGAGGATGGAGAGAAGGATAGGAAAGCCCTAGAGCTGTTTCAGCATAGAGCTGACAGCCAGCCTCAGGCGCAGCTTCTGCGCCTGTCCGCCCAGTGGTACTCCTCTGTGGCCCTCATTTCAGCTCAGCAAACTCTCAAAGCACAGGGGCTGCCGAGAGAGCCCAGCTGCAGCACAGCCTAGCTTGTCAGCTGGTGAACAAGCCCTGTCTCTGGGCAGCTAAGCACACATGCTCACCCTGAGGATCTAAGCAAGGTCCTAGCTTTCTGGGCTGGATAAGGGGCCCAGGCAGCCATGGGGCAACCATGTGATTAACCCCCCACTTTGCCTTCTTGAACCCCAGCAACATCTCCAAGGAAAAACAGCCAGTCATGAGAATATGCATTGTTCTATTTTGCATTGCTATGACAGAATATCTGAGGCAGGCTCACTTCAAGAAGAGGTGGACTTAGGTCAGCCATGGAAACGCAAGGACATGGTGGTGGCTGGCTCCTACCCTGACAGAGCACATGTCGGAGGAGTGTGTGTGACAGCAGGAGACTCCATGCAGGAAACAGGACACAAGGAAGGAGGCCCCGCTTTCTTTTAAGGGCCTCTGGAGGATCTAAGCGGGGTCCTAGGAGAAGCACCACCACCTGGCCACCTGTAAAGGCCCGCCTCTCTGCATGGGTCCACTGCATCCAGGTTCCCAGCACACAGCCCTTGGGGATACGCTCACACCCCGCCTGGCCACCAGAGCCAAGGAGCTTAGGGTTGCACTTGTGCCTGGAGGCTCTACAAAGACCCATGAGTCTTTGTTTTTTTTTTTCCTTAAGGAAAAAAAGCTTTGCTTGAAAAAGCATTGTTGAATATTTTAAAATGTAAATAGAGGGCTGGGGAGATAGCCTGACTGGTTTAAGCACCTGTAAGTGCAAGAACCTGCAAGGACAGGAGTTCAATCTCCAGTACCGCATCCCCTGCCGGCCCCAGAACCCCATGCACGGCTGTAATCCCAGCGCTGGAGTGGCTGAAACAGGAGGATTACTATGAGTCTGAGCTACATAGCGAGAACCTGTATCAAATATAAATAAATAAATAAACAAACTTAATCGGAGCATGTTTTGTAAATGCTCCTAAGTAACAAGCAAGTATAAAACAATGAGAAATGTATCAGACATGACTCCTTCCTGTTCTTAGGATGTGAGGTGACTCGAACACTTTCATCCCCCTTTAGAAAAGGTAGTGCGGTTAAGGAGAGGTATTTGAAGTCAGCTTTGAACCTGACTCAATTTTTTACTACTCACAGGACAGTGGGTAAGTTATCCATCCTCTCTCAGCCCAGTTTTCATATTTTTATCATATAACGATTTTGCAGCAGAGAAACATTGTAAGAATCACTCTTCAGAATAATACTTTGTACCCTACGGTAATGAAACTTTGTTATCTGGGCAAATTAAATTCCAAATTTGAGTCTCTTTGTCCAATTGTGTTGGGCTCTTATTCCACCAGGCAGCTGTAACCTGGTGGAAACGCACCCCAGGGTTCAGTGTGCCCCAGGCTTCTGTGCGCCCCCAAGCTTCCATGCACACCCCGCCCATCCCTTGCTGGTAACAAGCAGAATGCCCACTCTCCACATTCTCACCTCCTGTGCAAGCAGCCTGGAGCTCTCAGGGGACTTGTTTCCCCTCACAGCTGTGGACCTGGATGTAAGCTTATCTCCTGAGAAGGGAGGACAGGAAGACCGGGCGCTGCTAGAGACAGATGCCTCTCTGGGAGGCTTGTCTAGGCGGAGCCCAGGAAGGACTTGCTCTGAAGACTGCAGGGCCAGCCAGGATGCTAGAGTGGCCTCTTGAAGCCAAGGACAAAGAGGTCGCTGGGAAACTGAGTGCCCAGCCCTCCTGCTTCCTCTCCCAAGCAGAGGGGTCTATGACTTCTTCCTGCAGAAGGAAACAACCCCCCAAACTGCACCCAGGACTGAAGTCATCATTTCAAAAGCACGTCACTGAAGCAAGCTGTGATCCAAAGTTGTTGTGCACTGAAGAACTTTTTTAGAAAAGGTTTTAAGCTATGGAAAAGAATTGAAAAAGTGACACACCAAAAGAAAGGAAGTGAGGGGAGGGAGGGAAGGAAGAAGGAGGAGGAGAAAGAGGAAGAAGAGGAGGAGGAAGAGGACGAGGAGGAGGATGGGGGAGGAGGAGGAGGAGAGACAAAAGAAAAATGAGCCAAGAATCTTGTTGATCTTTGAGAATTGTGCGGTAATATGTTTTAAAAATTTTTCAAAAATGTAAGTTGACATGGAGGGAGAATTGCAGAAATCAAGCAGATTTAACATAATTTCAAAAGTTTGAAGGGTGCTGGAGTGAGAGTCGGGGTCTGAAGCCTGGATGAGCATGCTTTTGAAATGAAAGCCAGGCCAATGGAAACACAGTTGTAGGAAACAGTGCTAGGTGCACCTCAGGACCCAGCATGCAAAACCTCTGCTCTAGGAGCTTTCTCATCCTCAAATGGGTACACTGAGCCTTGGGCCACTGAGGGAGCCACATGGAAAGCCGAGGGACAGAGACCACTGGACTTGAATCCTTCCTTTCCCACTCAATTGCTTTATGAAGTGGCAGCAGCATTACTACTCTTGCCAATTTTTATAGACTTTGGGGGACTGCATATAAAATTTGAATTTATAGAATGCAGTCCTTCAAAGTACTCTTTATGTTGGTGATTAATATTCTGTTAGCTATAAAAGTAGTAGCAAAGAAGTATCTTCTGCTAAAGTCTTAGTTTCTGTGTGTGTGTCTCTCCCTGTATCTATTGTCTGTCTCTTTCTCATTTTGTGTCTTGCTTTTAAATAAGAGAAACTCTGTATTATTTTCCTCCATAAAAACTCTAAGACCCACTTCAAGATAAAGCCTAGTTGTGTCATTCTGGCTGAAACTATAAGTACTGATTCTATAAGAACCTACAGGTTCTGCAAGATGTGAAGAGAACTGACCTCTGTCTTGCTTCTGACAATGAACCTGCAATTAGAGAAGCTGCCACTAGGTTATGCCTTGAGACTGGGTAGTGTGAAAGCCATCTCCCTGGTGTTTACAGTATCAGGTAGGTGGGTATATAAGGTAACCACAGATGTTTATTCGTTTTTTGTAAACATCATATTGTTATTGGCATTTTTATAAATTACTAACAACAACCATTGACTAGTTTTTAAGAACTGTTTATTATATGAACACTATCTTTTAGATTAAGGATTAAAGAATTTGTGGATTGTTACCCAATAGGGGTTCCTAATTCTGGTTTTCCATATTCTCTTTTAAAAAGAGCATTTTTTACTTTCCAGGATATGAGGAATACTTGAAATTCTTTGATGTAGAAATAGTTGGTGTTGGATACTCTTTTACATTTGTCCCTTTTTTTGTCTCTGAAATCCACCTTACTTCATTGGGGGATTTAGCTACCAATGCCGGTGCTCCAGAGAACTTCCCTTGTAGGCCAAGGAGAAATAGTTGCCAGGCAAGATGTGAAGAAAACAATTCCATTGCTATCACAGTGGTATGATGGTTTCTTTCTGGTTTGCACAGTTATAGGGAACCCTTTCTGTTCCTTGTATCATCCAGGAAGTTTGTATTTGTACTCCCATGGATACATTTTTTGAATCCTATCAAGTTAATTCTAATCTACCACTTCCAGTGCAACCCATGGTGGAAAATAAAGACATTAAGGTATATTTATAGTTATGGGGAACCAAGGGGTCCTAAGTCCTCCATGGGGATGGCTATCCAGAACAAAGGCTTCAAATGAAGGCTTTGTTCACTCATGAAGGAGGAGTGGCTTAAGGATGAATGACTGAAAAATTAAGGAAGTAGGTGAGCACTGTGACCTGGGCTAAGTAGGAGGCCTGCATTTACCTCTGTCAAATGCAGAGAGAAGGATATGCAGAAAAAGTAATTTCCATTATACCATTGAGATAGTATCTAATGTTTTGGGGTCTGGTTCCTCAGCTCTGATGTATAATCTTTCAAGCCCCAGGAAGTCATAGCTTCTATCTCAAGGAGGCTCGAGGCTGGATCCTAGCTGACAGCATGGAGCATTGGCTCTTTGTCCTCTCTCACACAGCTCATATGAAAGAGCAGCAGGTGTGGGTTATCAGGGAAACACACATGCCATCTTCATCGTTATGTGCTGTTGCAATAAAAATAGACAGTAAACCTCACACAGTTACACCCCAGGAATTAGCAGGCATTGCAGGATAGCCTGTGACTTCATGCACTGGGGAACTAACTGGAGTAGAAGCCAATTATACTCATGAAGAAATGGGCCCCCACCTGGCACTGAGGCTGCTTAAGTCTAGGCAGTAGTGTACCCTAAACCTTCTCTTTGGAAACTGGTGATAAAATTAGTATATTAAGGATATATTTGGGTGTTGCTCTTCAGTGCTGTTCAGTCCTGCTAATGTTTGCTCAGATCAGTAAATTTTCACTAAGTGCTGCATTCTTCTATGAAGTTTTGTTGTATTTTCAGGGTTGTGTTTTCCCTCATCAAAAATATGCATTCTCTTTCTGAGTCAAGGATTCGATATGCATAGTTAACATGTTTTTATGAACTATGGTATACTTAGTATACATTATACATCTTTCCTTGACCTTAATATACATTATTCATTTAAATGTGAAGATATTTCATGTATCATTCATTCATTCACAGAATACCAATGAACCTGCTAAAGTTCTAGGCATTTCACAGGGTCATAGGGATACAGCAATAAAAAAATGACACTGGAATCTGTCTTAGTCTCTTCAGGCTATAGTATCAAAATAACTAAGACTGAGCAATTTATAAACAGTGGAATTCACTGCTTACAATTCTGGAAGCTGCGAATTCCAAGATGAAGGGAATGGAAGGCTTGGTGTCCGCTAAGGGCCACTCCACATAGAGCATCTTCTTACATCATCCTCACTTGGTACAAGGGGTAAACAAGTTCCCTCAGGTCAATCTTTTTTTTCAGTTTTATTTTTTTATTAATTTATTGAGAAACAAATATCAATGAAATAGTTTCAAAACTGATAAAAGAGATTCAATAATTAATACATTGCATATTGTTATCTTCTCAGTGGTTATTTATAGTACAGAATGCAGACATGATATCCTGTCCAAATACTGTTAGTACAAAACTGTCTTCTCACTGAATTAAGAGAAAGTAGCTGTACATCTATACTAATTATTTTGTATATATAGATATAAAATGGTCATTCATTTGTATGACTTTTTTTGTTTAGTTTCATTATAGATGGATATTCCATTGCCATTTAAATATTGTAGGTGCATGAATTCAGCAAAATAATCCAATATAGTCCAGTAGTCCATAATAGTAGGGGATTGTCTGTAGGACTGGCAATGTCAGAAGTGTTTGACTTGAGCCTTTCACAGCTCAGCATAGTAATGTGGCTTTACTTTTTATACCGTGTTTTTTATACTTTTCTGTTGGATGGTTAAGACCAAGATAAAGCAAGAGGTATAGAACAAGAAATGTAAAGGAAAGGAAATGTAGAGGAAAGAGATTGAAGTTCTATAGTGTGCCTGCGGAGAGTCACATGGAGAGAAAACTCTCTCAGGCTCTCACAGAGAGCAAACTGGTCAAGCATTGGCCGTGACTCATCCACATGGATGACACTCACAAAGGATCTACAGAGTAAGGTACAGGACTACAAGATAAACCCTGAGGGACTTCACTGACCTCATAAGAAACAAAAAGTACATGTGTTGGTATATAGGTCTTGCTCTATCTAGATCTTAACCATCCTACAGAAAAGTATAAAAATGAGGTATATACTGTGGGGCCATAATAATAAGTTGAGCTGTAAATGGCTATGGTCAACAACTTCTTCAGATAACTCACTATTGTTGTGGAATGCTGGACTGTGTTGGATTGTGTCGTCAAGTTCAGGCACCTAAATTAGTTGAATGACAATGGAGTGCCCATCTTTGACAGGTGTAGACAAAGGAAGGGGTATAGAAAGGAAGAATCATGATGTGTGTGTATGGACAGTACAGTTGGGATAGATATACCATGCTTCTACATAGTTCTATGAGAGGCAAGATTTACACTAATGGTGGTTGGACAGGATATTATGTCGGCTTCTAGTACTATGGGCAACCACTAGGAAAATAACAAGGTAGAAAGTATTAATTATTGAATCTTTGATGTGATTCAAGTATAAAAGTAATATACGTAAGCAGCTACATTCTCTTAATTTACTGCTAAGAGACATACGGTATAATAATGTCTGTAAGTATAATATCATGTATGCACCTTCGATGATACCAAAACATTATGAAAACAGTTTGCAATGTATTAATTTATCAAATCCATCTTGTCAAGGTATCTTAAAACTGTCTCATTGATATTTATACTTCAGTAAAATAAAAAATAAAAGAAATGTAAGTTTTGTGTCTGATAAGGTCAGTTAAGTCCCCTCAAGATTTATCCTGAAACCCTGTACCACAGTTTGTAGATCCTTAGTCAGTGTCAGCCATGTGGATGAGTAACAGGCATTGCTTGACCAGTTTGCCAGAACAGTAATCCTACACACAAGGGCTCTGCTATAGGGTACTTCTTACTTCTCAAATGCTAGATTTCAACCTATGAATTCTGGAGGGACACAAACATTCAGACCATAGTAGATCTCTACCCATGAGGGGTGCCCCCCCATACTTTTAAGAAATTTTACATTAAGAGCACAGGCCTGGATTGTGAGTGAGGCCTCCCAGGCCACCAGACCCTGAATCGACCCAGAGCATAGGCCCAGCATGTGAGTGAGACCATCCGGGCCACTGGATCCTGAATCAACTCAGAGCGCAGGCCCAGCATGGAGCCCTTCAGCAGAACTCCCTGCAAAGAGGCTAGAGGCAAGACCCATCCAGCTGATTCAGGAGCAGAACATCTTGCCAGTGTGACACAAAGGGTTCACCTGCAAGGCTGCAGCAGGAAGAAGTGGAGCACAGCAGCCAGACCCAAGCCACACCCACCTGGAGAAGTCTGAACTTCATAGATCCGGACATGGCACTAAGGTAGTAACTATCTAAGCTCTGCACCAAAGGTCAAAAATCAGTGTTACTCAAAATGACAAGGAACAAAAAGCAGTCTCAGGCCCCGTGTCCACCCAGTACAAATGCAGAAGACACTAGCATAGAGGAAATTGGAAAGCACACACCTGAAATCTCTGAAATAATAGTGTTGGAAGTAAAGAAACTGCAGAAAGGTATAGAAGAGATCAGATCAGAAATAATTTCTGAAGTAAAAAATGTAGTGATAACTATAATCAAAGAAGTATTAAGTGCTTCTAAAGCATACACTAATAAAAAAAAATAGAGCAGAATATAAAAATGATGGATCCCCTGAATAAGCAATATAGAAAAGAAATAGAATGTATGAAAAGATCCAAAGTGATATACAGGACATTAAAACCTCAATCACAGACTGGCAAATCCATTTGAGTGAAAATGAAAATAGATTTCATGACCTTAAAGACAGCATTGCAGCTAGTGAAAATGTAAGCAAAGATCTCTTAAAAACAACTAGGATGCAGGAAAAAATAATTCAACACCTGCAAGATGATGCAGAGATGGACAATGTGAGACTAATAGGCATCAATGAGAAGAAAGGAGTCAATACAAATGATATGAAAAGAATATGGGCAGAAGTAATAGCGGAAAACTTCCCAAATATGGGGCAACAATCTGACATTTATAGAACTGAAGCATATAGAACTCCAAATAACATCAACCCAATTAGAACCACACCCAGACATATAATAATCAAGATCCCAGAAATTCAGCACAGGAACTGTATACTAAAAGCTGCCAAAGAAAAGAAACAGATGACATTTAAAGGAAAACCTGTAAGAATAATGGGAGATTTCTCTTCACAAACCATGAAGGCAAGGAGAGCATGGAGCAAAGTACTTCAAGTCTTGCAAGAAAACAAATTCCAACCCAGACTGATATATCCTGCAAAACTCTCTTTCAAGTGTAATGGAGAAGTAAAATACTTCCATGACAAAGAACAAAAAAGAATTTCATGATGGCAAAGCCAAGCCTACACAGACTACTAAATGATGTTCTAGACGGGGAGCAAAATGATCACAACCCCATGAATGAGAATGGAAAGAACCCACCAAATAGGGCAAACAAAAACAGGAGATTAAGAGGTGTACAATAGTAGTCTTTCAGTTGTTCTTTTGTGTACAGCAGCAAAATATTTCCATCAGCACACTCTACAAATGGACTTCTCTTGCACCCTATGGGTCAAGATTCCATATGGGACTACAGGGTGGATTTCAAAGAAATAGCTGTAGCTCAGTCCCACAAGTGACACCTGGCCACCAATAAGTGTCATGGTCATTATTCTCATCCACAACACGCTAGAACTTTGTGTGATATACTATCCCCAAACTGTCAGAAGTGATGGTCATTTATTTGTCATTCCATCATTTACCTTATGTTTATTCTTAGTATTTCTTTACTATCATGAAAACGTTTTCTTAGTTCAAATGTTTTGAAACATTTAATTTTTAATTATTATTTAATTTTCTGAATAATGCTTAAATCTTAATTTTGTTTTAAGATTTATACTATATCTTTGAATTACAGTTTATCTAAAAGACATCATATGATATCTTCTCCTTGTATTAAAAACTTTAAAAAGTATATTTCTATTTTCTGTTGACTTTATATTACTTCTTCCCTGTCCTTCATATACACATACACCCATATATATATATATATATATATATATATATATATATATATATATATATGAAAAAATACATGTATAACCCGACATAAGATTGGTACTGTTTCATAGAAATCTTCAATGACCTTTTAAATAAGGGTCCATCTAATATATTTTATATAGTCCTGCATAAATACCACTTTGAGAGCTCTTTATTGTTCGTCCAGGAGCATACTGCAACTTCTCATGCCTTTTTAATTATATTCTTTGTTATTTCCTATATACTACATCTGGAGGTATTAAAATATTTCAAGTTTGTATAAATAGAAAATATTTTACTTTTAGCTTTCAAAGGTATGTTTGCTATGTATAAAATTCAAAGAGGATAATTTTTTTTTTTCTTTCAGCCCTTTAATTAGTCTAGTTTCTTACATACTTGGTCCTTGTTTTTTTCTTTCTAATTTGGAATAAGATGGTATTTAATTTTGTTCTTCCATAACCATATTTTTATGTATATGCTTTAACCATTTTTTTCTTTATAATAAGTTTTGGACAATTTCATTTTTGTGTATCTTGGTATGATTTTATTTAAATTTCTTGTGCAAAAGATTCACTTTTCTTGGAAATGTGGTATTATAAGTTGAACTAAATTCAGAAATTCTAAATCTTTAAATACTTATTGCCTACTCCTTTCTACTTTGAGAATTCTAATTGTATGAATATAAAAAAGAAAGGAGCAGTTAATGCTTACAATTTTTGTTTATACTGATTTTTTCCTCTCTTAAATTTCTTATAAATTATTACTTATTTTTTTAAATAAAACTTATACATTTATATCTGGTAATCTGAAAATCTAAGTTGCACATAGCATCATGTAATACAGCAACCATTGTTGGATTCCTATTACTTTGTTTAGTGAAACCTTGTATCATGTATAATGCTGTTTTCTTCTATCACTATTTTATATACTTTAAAAATAATAATAATAAAGTACAAAAAAAAGAAATTCATTCTACATTAGAGGAAACCTTGGAGAATTTTGCTTCAAACTAAAGAACTTTTCTTAGGATAGTTAACATTCTATAGTGTTTTACATAATATGCCACTTTAGGAAATGCTTATCAAATCATAGCTGTACTATGTGCACCTCAGTAAAGCCATCTATAAATACCATTAGTTTCAACATCGCTGAGAAACAACAGAGAGGTGAAGTCCTCCAACAGGGCTAGTGGGCAGTTTCTCTCTGTCACTGCTTAGACAAATTCATATGCTCCCCATAGCACATGAGCGGGTGACTTTGGTGAATCCTGAAGTCTACTGAGACTGACAGGTGACCTGATGACAACCTGGATTGTGTAAGGTGCTCTGGACCAAGCAGCCCCTTTCCTTACTGGATCACATTTCTTTAAGTAAGTCTGCATCTTTGGTGGCTCTGTGCTGTCGATGGACCTCACTCTTTAATTGTGGTGATGCTTTGCATACTCCACTAGGTATAACTCACTCATTCTCCTTCGAAATTTTGATGTATGCTTTTGGGCTTTCTGGAGAGTGACTTTGGTCGGCATTTTCCTCCACACTTCAGAAGAAGGATGTCCACAACCTACATGTTTAAGAACAATTAAAGACTATTTATAAGTACAGAATGCTGATATTGAAAAGATCCCTTCTCTACCCCTTCCACCAAAGACAACCAAGGGGTCTTTGGGTCCAGGTGAGTTTTCCAAAGCCTCTTTCCCAATGCTTGAGCTGAGATTCCATTGGAGTCACCTGCACTTCTGCTGTAAGGCACAACACAGGCATCTGGTGCTTAGAAACACCAGGCAGCACTTCAGCACTCGCATTAGGGACACTTTTACATAGAGAAAAAGAAAAAAATGCCAAAAGCTTGGCACCAGGTGGGTCATGAAAAGAATAATTGTCTTTAGCATGAGAGTGGGGGCAAGAAGGCAGAGCTCCACCTTGTTTAACCTCAGTGGAAAATGTATCGGGTGACTTGAATGTTTAGATATCTGAACTAGTCTAAGAGTTCCCAGTTCTGATTTGGGAGTTACAAATAAATTTTAATTCCCGAAATATATAATCTGTGAAAAACAAGGAATGTTGGAATCCTTGGTTACTGTGGGGTGGCCCCTTTAGGAAGGTAGGAGAGAAGTGGATGAAGATGAGTGTTACAGTCATTATCTATTGCGTGTGACCCAGGCTAAGCACTGAGTATTTTCTGGGACTGACTGTAAGCCAAAAGGGGGCAGTAATGTTTGGACATGGACACCCGCAGTGCATTTTGGTTTGGTGCACCTCATTGTACAAATTAATACTCTCAGACCACTGAGATGAAGAATACATGGTGAAGATGAGAAAGGACAGTCCACTTAGTTTGACAGCTAGGAAGCAAATTCCCAAGCCAGGAATTCTCAGTGTCTGGGACACATGCCCTGAGATCTCACAGGGCCATCTGTTACTGGGGTCTCAGATGTCCACCTGTGCAGGGCCTACTGATTTTCTTTGCTCTCTGCTATTTCTAATCTTCGTGTCTAGGCATGGAGGATGGAAGAGTTCTGAATCACTGTGAAGCTCACACAGGGAATTTCTAGAGTTGTTCCTGAGCCAAACATGGACCCTGTGGAGAGAGATGGCCAGGCAGAGCTTCAGCAGGGTGTCATGGAAGAACTTCATTTCTTACTGTTTGTTCTTTAGCTCAGCCTTGGCCATACCTGCCTCCCTCATGTTAACTGAGTGAACAAAGCTAACTTTTCCTTCTCTCTGCATGTTTTAAAGTATGAAACCTATTTTAGAGGGAGTAGAGAATGGGTTTTGCAATTACCTTCAGGTCTTTTGTGCAAGCCTTTTGCAGAGGAAGAGAATCACTGGCTTGAAGTTAGAGTCAATATTGCCCCAGGGAAAATAATGGAGACAACCTAAGTCTGCTAAGACTGGCCTATTGTGATCTTAGGTTCCTTGGAAGTGTCTGGTGCTGTGCCCTGAGCCTGCTAACATAGGCCTTATAAAAACAAATAATGCAGCATTAAACTTTAGAGAGGCTAGAACATAACATAGTGCTAGATTACCTAAATTTTTTTGGAAAAAAATCTTAGCTATGGGAATTTCAACTTTTTCCACTGGGTGGTAGTTTCTGCTTAATTTCATTACATTCTTCTAATTTCATGGCAGGTCTATAAAGTATCTACGGGCAAAGGGGAACAAAAATGATTAGAATGATATACATAGATTATCTCTATCTCTATATATAAATTTCCCAAGATAAATATAATTATTAAGTATAACAAAATATCCTAATTTTAAAAAGAAAGTTAAAAAAATATTCTCAAGAGTAGAAAAATTTACTTAGGTGAATTCTTCACTTTTTCCACTAATTAAATAATTATTTTTTGAAAAAAGATTCCTCTCCACATTCTACCTATCTGTTACAATCCTAACAGCAAGCTTGATAAAGACAGAAGTCTCATGTGCACACATAGTAAGTGATTTGCTCTTGGTTGTACACTTATATCTTATGTAATACCCAAAAAAGAGTTTTGAATAAATCCAGACCTGCATTGGTCAGCCTTCTCATCACTGACATGCATTTCCCAACACCCACAATGTCAAGAAAGAGAAGTTTAATTTGCTTTACTATTTCAGGGGGCCCAGTCCCTGGTCAGCTAGCTTCAAAGCAAAAATACTATGGTGGGTGTGGAAGAGCAAAAGGCTTCAGTTTATGGTGGCTGGGAAGCAGAGCAGGGCAATAGTGCCGAAGGAAGATGGGAGGAGCCAGCACAGCCCTCGTCACACCTCCGTGCTCCGCCAAGACACACCCACCAGTGTACTTTACTAATCCTGTGGTTGGCTCACAAGCCAATCCACTGGGCACAGTGAGGCTTCCTAGCACAGCAGCCTATCTTTAGCCTTTGACTAATTATGGCCAAAAAGATGTGTCCAGATGTGCAGGCCCTTATATCCAGGTGTGGCCCATAGGACTTCTGGTAGCCTGCTCCATTCTCTCTTCCCTACTTATAGACTGGGCACAGCAATCCAGTAGAAGCCTTCAGGACCAGGGGACCTAGGCCACCTTGTGACGGTGGAGAAGTCCTCGCCACTCCCGTCCTGGACTTGCACTAGGCAGTGAAAGAGTATAAAATCAGCCTGTGTTGCTAAGGGATGAGATTTCATGGTCTTTATCCATTCCTCTCCAGTCTTACCATGCCTGACTTGGGATCTGGATTAAGAAAATGAACTGAAAAAATTAGATCTTCCCCTTGCTAAATTGCACTACTTTAACACAAATGTGCACTAAAAGCATAAACTAATTCTCCAAAGCTATAGGAAGAGACACAAGATGGTAGCAGGGCTACAGAAGCCCTATGTGGCCATGTAACTTGACCACATCATCTGTGGCTATAGCTTGACTGACCTCAAACAAATAAATTTGCAGGAAACAGCCTCTGTCAGCCCTTCCTATCTGTGGATTCCACATCCATGGACTCAACCAGTTGTGAAACGAAGATATTTCAGAAACAAAACAAAACAAAACTGCAAAACACTTCATCTGCATTGAGCACACAGACTTTGTCTTCTCATTCTTTCTTTCTTTTTTTTCAGGTACAGGGGATTGAACTCAGGGCCTTGCACTTGCCAGCCAAGCACTTATTCTACTGAGCTATCCCTTCATTATTTCTTAATCAATACAGTATAATCAATATTTACATATTGTTTGTATTGCATTGGGTATTATAAGTAATTTAAAAGATGATTTAAAGTATATGGGTGGAGGGCCAGTGAGATAGCTCAGTGAACTAAGTGCCTGCTTAGATAAGCACAGAGACCAGGATTTGATTCCCAGCACCACATGCCATTCCAGTCCCACCCCCAGTCAAGTCTGGACACACTTGGTGTAATCCCAGCACTGGGGAGGCTGGAAACAGGAGGATCACTACAAGTCTGAGCTGCATGGTGAGACTCTGTACCAAACACATATACATGTATATGGATGTGCACAATTCTCTGCAAATACTGTGCCATTTTATCATTTTATGCAAGGGACATGAGTGTCCTTGGTTTATCACGTCCTTGGGGATTCCAGGGGACACAATCCCCTAAGAACACAGAGGGCCAACTTGTTCTTTCTTTGGAGGATTAAGGTGAGGACTATAAGTATTGCTTGGTTAAGTTATATCTTGAATATCTTTCAGTACCCTGGAGCTTGAGGGCTTGGGTGCTTTTCAAAGCATCTTAGCAAGGATGTTAGGTGAAATGTGATGTTGCAAAGATGGGATCTGGTCCCTACACTTAGAAAATGCTACCAGAAGTGGTTAACACAGTCAAGAATCTAGGCTGGGCCTTGGAGATGGCTTAGTAGAATAAGCTATTGCCTAGCAAGTGCAAGGGCCTGAGTTCAATCCCCGTTCTGCAAAAGAAAAAAGAAAAAAGAAAAAAAATCGAGACCATGGTGATACAATGGGGGCTTCAGCCTTCTCCTTCCATCAAGCATTCTGTAGTGGGAAACTGATTCATTTCCTTCACCCACCCTCAACTGAAATTCTTCCTTTGCTTTGCTCTCAAAATTGTGTGGGCTTTTGTAGTTCCCACCCACAGGAATGGCAGATGCTGAAATTCTCAATGGAAGAGCCTGTATATTCTTAGAACAAGCCCCAGGTGTGTAACAAAGCAGGTGTGTGCCACTAAGACTGAGGGGTGAGTGACCCTAGTTGCTGGTATACAGCTTAATCCCACCTGGGGCCTAGGCTGCTAATTCCACCTGTCCTATGATTGTAGGGGATTTTGCCTCTAAATAAAATGGAAGGGATTCTAACAAAAATACTTGAGTATTAGTTCAGGTTTCATTAGAATGCCAGAACTGAGCCAAGCATGGTGGTGCACACCTGTAATGCTAGCCCCTCAGGAGGCAGAGGCAGCAGGATCATTGTAAGTTCAAGACCAGCCTGGGTTACAAAGTGAGCTCAAGGTCAGCCTGAACTGCATAGCAAGACCCTGTTTCAAAAAGATAAAACAAAAACGAAACAGAACGCCAGAACTGCTCAGAACATACAGAACAGTGAGTGACTTACAGGCTCTTGTACTGACTACAGGTGTTGGAGCTGGAAGGAAGGCATTAGAAGGCTGCTGCCTTTGCACTGTCTGTTGGAGACCTGAAAATACAGGGTTCTCCTGAATCTGAAGATGAGTTTACAAAGATAAACTTCCATTTTCAGTATGGTTGAAAGTCTATGTGGCAATTAAGTGTTCAAGCAGCCCCACAATGGGGAGGGCTGGGCTCCTGGGAATAGTGAGCACAAAGCCAATGGAAAGTGATCCTTACTGGAGCTGAGAATTCACATAGAAGCTGAAAGCTGATCAAAAGAAGATAGTGGTCAAATTCAGAAAACCTAAACTTCATACTCAGTAGTCACTGTGTTAGTCTGTTTTCTGTCACTTAACAATATCAGCACAACCAAATTATAAACATAAAAGGTTTATTTTGGAAGGTTTATTTTATTTTCACAATTTTGGAAGTCTTAGTTCATGATGGACTGGCCCTGTAGCTTTTGAACCTTTTGTGAGGCAGTGTGTAAGAGTGGGCGTCATGTGACACAGAAAAACCACTCACCACCTGACCAGGAAGCAGAAGAGAAAGGAAGAGATCCTGCTTCTACAGTTTGCTCTGATGCCCTTAATGACCTAAAGGCCTCCCCCTGGGTACCATGTGTTAGTTTGTATCACATCCCCAAAGGTTAAACTGGAAACCAAACCAACACATGGATCCTTGGGGAACACTCACAATGCAAACCATAGCAGTCATTTTTAAAATACTTTAGGTAGGTATGCTTGAACATACATATTTATTTTTTAGCTTTTTATGTATTTGGCTCAGGGTCTCACTACACATCTCAGAACAGTAGTGATCCTCCTGTTTTCACCCTCCCCAGTGCTGGGATTACAAGGTGTGCACCACCACACCCAGACTCATTTGCCAGTTTAGCCCACCACTGGGGGTGGGGCCAGCACAGCGTGTGGTACTGGGCATTGAACCCTGGTCCCTGAGCTTATCTAAGCAGGTGCTTAGTCTGCTGAGCTATTTCGCTGGCCCTTATTTAGAGTTATTTTGAATACAGATTTTAGTATGTTTCTAAAGGTTGAATTGCTGATCATAAAGTGTGATTCATCGATAATTTCCTGATTTTTTTTATTAAGTTCTATCAGACACTGAAAGAAATATATTAAAGTTGCCCAAGAAATTAAGACTTTTATATTTCCCTTTTGACCTGTGAGATTTGCTCTCTATACCTGATGGATTAACTAATGGTCAACTTGAAACTCTGTACTGAATCAGTGAATCGGTGTTGAACTGAATCAGTGTGTTCCTGGGTGTGGAGGGTCCTTCTGGGGATTGTTGACAATAGCACTAAAGCTGAACTGGAGGGAAATATGGTATGCTGTTGTCTCTCCTGGAGAAGCTTGTCATGCTGGCTTTCCTGATACGAACTTGGCTGTTGACAGAAGAGCTCAGGTCCTTGCTGTCACTGAGGATGGCTACAGTTCTCTTCCAGGGAGCTCTGGAAGCATTGCTTCCTGGCTCCAGTGCAGAGCCCTCAGGAGGCTGGCACAAATCCTTCATCCCACTGGCACAGACTTTATAGCTTCTGCCACTGACCTTGGGGCCTTCCAAGTGCAGATCCTTGACACAGACTTACGTGAGACATTGTCATGAGCTCTAGGCCTCCCATCGGACTCTTGATGGACATTGCTGTGCAGGCTAGGTCTTCAGCTGCATCGTGTAGGACACTGCTAGGGGATCCAGGCCCTCAGATGGATTCTTTGGGCCTCTAGTGGACAGTTACAATAATTAATACATTGCATATTGTCTTTAGTAGTTATTCATAGTACAAGATGCAGGAACAATATCTTGTCTAAACATTATTAGTACAAATCTTGCTTCTCATTGAACTAAGAGAAAGTAGCTGTATTCTACCCTAACTATTTTGTATATACAGATATATGTATATTTCTTTCACCAGAAAATGGTCCTGTTTTATTCCCCTTTTTTGTCAGAGGTGGGTATTCTATTGCCATTCAAATATTGTAGGTGTGTGAATTCAGCAAAATAATCCAAAATAGTCCAGGACTCCATAATAGTGGTGGGTTGTCCATAGGTCTGGCAATGTCAGAAGTTGTTGACTTGAGTCTTTCAAAGCTCAGCATAGTAATGTGGCTTTACTTTTTATATCTTGTTTTTTTATACTTTTCTGCTGCATGGTTAAGACCAAGATAAAGCAAGACTTATATAAAAAAAATTTAACTTTTGTTTCTGACAAAGTCAGTCAAATCCTCTCAGAATTTACCCTGAAACCCTACACAGCAGTTTGTAGATCTTTTGTCAGTGTCTGCCTTGTGGATGAGTCACAGCCATTGCTTGACCAATTTCCTCTCTGTGTCTTTATATAATATTTGAAAAATTTTAAAAGCAAATAGTTATGAAGCACTGAAATTTTAGACCATGATTTTTTTTTAAATGTACATGGTTGTTACAGAGTCTCACTACTCAGCTTGGACTCATAGTGATCCTCCTATTTTCAGCTTCCTCGGTGCTGGGATTACAGGCATGCACCACTACACCTGAATTCTGTGGCCAGCTTAGCCCACCCTGGGGGTGGGACTGGCACAGCATGTGGTGCCGGGGATCAAACCGCATTCCCTACACATGCCTAAACTTGTCTAAACAAGTGTTTTAGTCCACCGAGCTATCTTACTGGCCCATACATCATGATTTTGCTTAATAAAATATGTGGTACAATTCTGGACCTTGCTATCTTCCCTAAAACAACTTTTGATTGTCACAAAGTTGGAAATACCATGCTACCAGTAATTCTCATTTTCAAATATATGTTTTATTTTGTGTTTCCGAGAGTTCAAGAATCGAACTCAGGACCTTGCACTTGCCAGGCAGGCATTGTGCTACTGAGCTATATCCCTGACACCCAACACATCTTATTTTAATCTCACTTGTATTTAAAAAGCATGTTACATTTATAGATATTATATAGTAGACATCATCACATTGTCATCTTTTATCATCTATAAATTTATTAATTTTAATGAAAATGCCAGCCAGATGAGAGCAATTCATTTCAGAACTGTGCTGTATGTTCTGATGAGTAGGCTAATAGCAATGTCTTGCATACAGAAACACTGTTAAGAGAGTAGATTTTAAGTGTCCTCAGAATGAAAAAGTAAGTACACTCAGTGATATAAATGGTAAATAGCTTGCTTTAGCCCTTCGACAAAGCAGATGTATATCAACATATCACATTGCATAACACAGACAATTTTAATTTCCCAATAGAAATTAATAAATAAAAATGAAAAATGTTTTTATAATGCTCCATTGTCTAACAAAAGTACCAAGAGCTCACGTGCCCCTGGGAGACAAAGTCACTTTTCCTCAGTAGGAAAGTCAGCCCTTGGCACAGGCTCTATGCCACCATCTTGGGCTGCTCATCCAGGAGGAGTACTGTGGTGTGGACCTGGTGGTTGGCAGCCCGCTGGGCACTAGGCCCCAGCCAGAAGGGCTCCCTGTGCTTGATGGGGACTGTCACCAGCAGCCTTGGGCCCTTCCAGAAGCCGTCATGGAACCAACAAAGCCATCAACTGTCCTAAGCATTTCTGTGGGAAACACACACCGAGAACATCTGCTTTCCTGCTCCCCTTAAAGGTAGGGATTTTATTTTGGGAAAAGGAAAAGTCAGTGATGAGCTCTGTATTATGAGAACCTGGTGATATTTATGGGGGTTGGGGAGATGGCTCAGTGGAACAAGTGCTTCCCTGGCAAGCGCAAGGGCCTGAGTTCAATCCCCGGTTCTGCAACAGAGAGAGAGAGAGAGAGAGAGAGAGAGAGAGATTTCTGTAACTGCTGAGTTTGTTCTTTTTTTTTTTTTTTTTTCATTGTTTTGGTGGAACCTGGGAAGCACTTATTCCACTGAGCCATCTCCCTGGCCCCCTGAGTTTGTTCTTCTAATACTCATTTCTTTGAATGATTTTTTTTCAATTGAGCATAGTAGGCAGTTTAAACTTAATATATGCTGCTCTAGACTGGGATTCTGCCATGGAGTACATTAGACTCATTTTTTTTAAATCTTTTTTTAACTTTATAGTTATCCTATTTATCATACATACTGATCACACCCATCATAGGAAATGTGTGCCTGTATATAATATATCTTGATTCTTCTTTTTCCTCCTATCCCTTTTCTCCCTCCAATCCCTCTTCTTCTCCCCACTTGAAAAAGCTTTGCTTCTGTTTTTCTTTCTGTTCTCTTTCTTCCCCTTTCCTTTCTTCACTCCCCCACCCCCCCTCATTTCTCTTCCCATTTGAACATGTTCTTCCTTCTTGCCAGTGTCTATCCATCCTAGTGCTCCTTGTTTATCCTGAGTTTCTCCCCCAAGAGAAACAATGAGATATTTAAACTTGTACATTTGATTTATTTCACTTAAGATGATGGTCGTGAGGTGCATGCATTTTCTAAGGAGACCTGTTTTATTCGTCTGCTTCCTGCACACTGTTTAGACATTGGCTGCCTCCTGCATTCTTTTCCTACCTGGTGATGCCTGATCCCCTGCTGACCTTGTTTGCTTTCCATCAAATGAAGTTTTTTAGTGTCACATCCTATCCCCTTGCTCTTGGAGTTTGTACCCAGCTGAGCACCTGGACTCCTGCCCTTCAGAATATCTCCTCTCATGTGAGAGAGACCCTCAGCTATGCCAGAGATAAGCATGTGCAGCCCTGCACTCATGTGGCATACAGACCAGGCTAGTAGCATACAAAAGTCATCCATCTCATGCCTGATTTGGAAAGGTAACAGGCCACCCACCCCCTCATCGCCCCACTGCCTATGCTTGTCCCTTGGATACTGGGCCATGGCTGTGCCGTCCTCTCTACCAGCACCATCCTAACAACTCGTCACTGAAGGACCATCACTTGCCAGGCTCTCCTGGCTCAGCAGTGACAAAACAACTCTGTGGACTGAAGAATATTTCCAAATGGAAACTAAAGAGACTGCACAACTAAGTGGCACCTGTGTCCCTAGACAGGGTTCAGACCAGACAAAGAATGTTAATGGAACAAACAGCAGACTTCAGAAAGCTTTAAAAATTAGGTGATTGTGTACCTTTTTAAATATTTTATTTTCCTATTTATATAATATGAAGTTTTCTAAAGACCCCACAACATGATGTATCAGGCAGAAGAAAAACTAAACATTCAACATAAACCATCCCCTCTCTAGCCACTCCTACATACCAACTAAAAAGGGGGAAAAGAGAAAATAAATGACAGAAGAAAAAGAAGTAAGAAAATAGTGTTTGCACTATTTTTCTGTAACGCCAGCCAAGATATGCACGAGCAAGAAAAACAAAGTATTTGCTAAAGTATTTGTAACAATTATGTACAAAAAAAATTCACAAAAGTCTAGTTCCCCCTTGAAGCACAGCGCATAGCAGTTGACACTGGAACAGATCAAACCACTGGCCAGGATTGTAAGCCACTTACTGATCCAGAGAAAGAAAGTTACACGTAGAGGAAATTTTCAATTTAAACATAAGCATTTTCCAAGTTTGGCAACATTATCTTTTTAAATTATGCAAGTTATGTAAACAAGAAGTACGTTTTAAGTCAATCTGTATTCAAAACTCCATATCATGCGAGGACACTAAGCTCCGGGAATTTTCCCACACAGAGTTCGGGATGTGTAGCACACAGCTAAAGGAATGGCAACAACAGGAGGGGGTGCTCAGTTTAAGTTTCATTCACTCTGATTCAACCTGCCCTTTACCCACAATGTGAATTCTTGCTTTTGATCACTATTCCGTGGCTCTGATGGAGAAAAATCACACTGAAGGATCTAGAGGTACTCAGAAAGTGTGTCTGCACTTCATGCTCAGATAATCAGGAAAAAGATCGACGTGTGGTGGCATGTGCACGTGTTTATATCTATACAAACTGGTGGGGGAGCAAGGCCGTAAGCTAACACTCCACTGGTCTTGGAAGAAAGCTATAGAAGTCTTTAAACTGTTTCCCCCACATTTTTAAAGTCTTCAGTTATTTCAAACTAAGAGGTTAAAATTTTGAAAAGATCTTGATGGGCAGGAAAGCTATGCAGAAGGAGCCGGCGGCAGAGATGAGTCCTCTGAAAGCGGCTTCTCGGCCTTTTGAGTACAATCTGTTTCACATTCACATCCAACGAGTTTCCCAGGAGTCCCAGCTCTTCTCTTCCTCCATGCAGGATTGCCACAAATCCCCCAGTAGGCCGAACGGATACCGGCTTCCTCTTCTGGCTGAGCTCCGCTGCCTCAGGCCTGTGCTTTCCCTTGGCTTCCACTCTCTGACCACGTACCTTCCCCCTTGTCACATAAGTGGGATCCGCTTGCCCTTTTACTAGTGGAGCTATGCAGCATGTATCAGTTAGTATGTAGGTAGTAGGTTATGTTGTGGTAACAAATTGCCCCTGAAGTTTAGCTCTCCTAACTCATTGCTGGTATCTCAGAACTGATCTCACTTATACCACACGTCTGCGTGGCATTAGGCTGTCCCTGCTCACCAGAGTCCCTTGGGAACTCCAGAGACAGAAGCTCTGTCTTCTCTCCTGCTTCTACCATCACCAGGGTAGATGAAGGGAAATGTGAATTATTCATCAGCTCTGTAAAGTTTCTTCCCCAGAGATGCAAGCTACTTCCATTCACTCATTCATCTCGAAGCACAGTTCTTATGTTTGAGGGGTGAGCAGGTATAAATATATTTGCAATATCCCTGATGATTGTCACAGCATTAATTCTTCACAGCTGAACTGAATTTAATGGTTTGATTCAGGAGAACTACTCAAAAGGCAGAAATACATGAAAGGTAAGAGTGCTGACTGCTTTGTGGGCAGAATAAACACAGACCCTGGCCCCCTGGGAGACCTCCTGGTCCCTCCCTCTGGCTGACTTTTACTTTGTTGGATAGATACAGCTCACCTGCATCACAAAGGCTTATGGACATGCGCACACCTGCAGGGCACACCTGGACTAGTGGCCTAATAGGAAGAGTGGCACTGGCTCTGTCCTACACTCCTTGAGTTAGCTTTAAGACACAGGAATACAGGTTTTTTAAATTTAGGGGCAAAAGGTTGGAAAGAGACCCTGTGATCCTGTTTGGGAGGAACCAGGATGGCTAGAGACAGGGAGAAGGTGCTTCTGCTCAGGCATACATTGTCTGGGACTGTCCCTCATTGTCCTTGCTGGCCAGGCAAAGTCAGGTATTGGTGGATCAGATACTGAGGCTTAGTGGCTACTAATGTGTCCTATGTTTTCAAGCAACTATTCATCAGGCATCTACTACAACCATAAGGAAAACTGTACTTACATGCATGTGACCGTTGCTAGTTCATTTCCTGAAAATCACTGGCTCACTTTGCAAATGAGGACACGGAGACAGAACTTGTCTGGGACCTTATGATTCCTGCTGTATGGCTTGGAACCCTGGGTCCTGGTTCCTTCTTCTGGGCACTTCCCATAACCCACACAGCCTGAGGATCCTGCAGTCTCAGGGAAGATTTTACTCACTTGGTGATGGAGTGAGGCAAAGCTATGGTTCCAAGTGAACCTGTGGGGTCCATTTTCCAGTTGGATGATTGTGAGGATTAACAGTGCAGGATAAAAGCAGTTTTTTGGAAGGTATTGTGTACACATACGGGGCTACAGCTACCAAAGGGCTGCTTTGCTGACTCTTCTGCCAGTAAATAGCCAACTCTGCATGACACAATCAGTGAGATGCAGAAAGGCGAGAGGGCAGAAGATGCCAGGGTACTCTGTGCCCCATAAGATTCTCTTGCCTGTCACAGTCCAAAGCTGAGGGAGGGATGCTGAGTCTCAGAAACCAGAGCATGCAAATGTGGGTGCAAGGCACCCCTGTCATTTCATTTTCCAAAGTTCAGGAAGATTGCTGGCCTTGTACTGGCTTTCCATTGGTGAAATGAGATGACATATGGACAGCCCTGGGCACATAGCAAAGGGGCCAATAAATGGCCATGTCTTTCATGGTAATAATTATAGTGTAATAATTAAGTATGGTAATAATTAAACTAATTATTTTAGAAATTATGATGTTTAAGTCATTGTAGTAAGAGAACACTAGCATTAGAGCAACAGTTGCTTAGTAAGCATGGCAATAATAAATATACTCTGACAATCAGTAGTGCGAAGAAGGAACCAATAGGAGCAGTGGGCCCAAGGGGGAAAGAATCTTATCAATGAGGCCTGACAGTAACAAGCATCTGTATAGGAACTCGGCACTTTCCACTAATTAATTAATAAGGAGAAGAAAGCAGATGGGCAGCTGCAGTGCTCCTGTGATTCTCAAAGACAATGTACCACCTCCTTATTGCTGTTCCTGGGTGGTTCCCCTGCCACCACCTAACCCTTGGTATGTCATGGATGTAATGTTTCTGAGCTGCTGGCTCAGTACTCAAATAAGCAGCGCATGAGGACATAAAGTCGGCTACTGGATGATTGCCCGCTGCTTCTCTGTTTGCTCAGGGTGTTGATTGCTGCGCTGTTGGACTGGGGTCCACGGTCTGAGCCCCTGTGGCTATCTCTGCCCAGCTGAGCCCCCTCTGGCTGCAGTGGGGAGTGGCTTGGCTGGCCACGGCCCCCTAGCGTTCCCCCCAGCCCCCACCTAGTGAGATCCCCAGCTCGCAGATCAGGGCAAGTCGCGCAGATCGCCAGGTGGTCAGCTTTCTTGCCTTTGCCTGATGAAATGTTCTCCTTTCTTTGGACAGGAAAATGCCCAGATAATAAGAGAAGTGGACATTGACAGGGTCTCCATGCTCTCCAGGGACCAGGTGGAGGCCATCAAGCAGCTGTGGCAGGATCCAGGAATCCAGGAGTGTTACGACAGGCGGAGGGAGTACCAGCTGTCGGACTCCGCCAAGTAGTGAGTGCAGCACTCCAGCGGGGCTTCCTGCAGTGCTTTCAGGCGCACTCGGCCATGTTCCAAGGAAGCTTGTCGCTGCCGGCTGACACAGGGGGTGGCGAGTAGCAACATCACCTCACTCTGTTTTTCTGTGTCTCTTATCACCTGCTGTGTTCTCTCAGATTCCTTCTGAAACCCTCTGGTCCTCTATGTAACCCTAGAGCTCGCCCCCCAACACACACCCGCGCATGCTCACTGCCTTTTCCCATTGTATTCTAAGCCTGTTATTTTCAATCAGAGGTTTTATCAAATTGGAATTCTCTTAGCGGGACGGTTCTCATGGGGGTGGGAGGAGTTGAAGGAATATACCTGTTTCTGATTTCCCTTCTTCCTCTTAATATTCCTTTTCTGGTTGTCTGGAACCAAAACCGAAAATCAGCTTGCTGGGCTGATGCTTCCCTCTAGTGGTCGAGACAGGCATCTCCAGGCAGAGCCCTCAGGAGGCTTAAGGATTCCTTTACTGACCTCCTGCAAAAACCTAGGTTCTATGTTTTTGATCACTAGAGTTCTGGTTCTGCTTATTTTACTTTCTGAGGTTGGATCTTGTTGTTTCTCAAGCTGGTCTCAAATTCACAATCCGCCCCCAGGCTGCCGCCTAACTGAGATTACCGCATGCACCACCGTACCTGTGGAAAAGCTCTCATTTTAAACCTTTAATCCCTGAAGCTAAACAATTTTTATTTAGGTGGTCCTACAGGAAAACCATCCCAGAGAAGTCACAATATTTTATTTTCTAAAGAATGTCCTGAGGCAGTGTAACCATTAGCTAGGTCACTGGGCAAGTACATCTTGAAGAACAGGTGATCCAGGCCTGACAGTGTTTTCTCCCTCACTGCATAGCAACGTCCACCGGGTGAGGGTCCTGAAATCCTTCCTGAGATTTGTCTGAATAAAGTAGTAGGCAGGAAAGGAAATGGTATCTTCTGCACAACAACTTCCCTCTGGCATTCATCATGGGCTGAGAGTTCAGTGTCATTATACAGGTTGGCACGGGAAAATTAGAGGCACAGTGCCAATAAGATGTGAGACCAGCAAAGAGACAGAATGAGGAAAGTGTCCCACAGAGGAGGTACAGACTGTTGGGCAGCCTGAGGAGCTGGGGGTTGTTCCACGGCAAAGGCACCCTCCTAGCCCTGGGTGCTTCCCAAGACTTCTTGGCATTATCTCCTCTCTAAGGTGCCAGGGTCTTGGCAGGGGTACGTGATGGAGATCCATTTGGAAAAGACCCAGCAGAGCCATGACAGAATTTATTGTAATCCTGGAAACTGAGGTAGATCCATGGAGAAGGGTATAGAAGTGGCCAGGGTGGTGGACAGAATGACTGCAGAAGTATTCTCAAACCAGATAGTTGTCCCATCTTCAGAATCTGCAGGACATGAGGCACTTGTGCATCTCCTTGGCCCCAGATGGTGGTTCTCAACCATCTGTCAGAACTGTGTGCTTATCTGGACATGTATTCACTTCACCAAAATTAGAGACATGCTTGCTACGTGCCAGGCACTACAGTAAAGGCTGCAGAGCAGCTGATGCTCTCTGGAAAGTTTGTGGCATAAGACAGGTATAAAACAATCCCACCAGAGCATGGTGTTCACCCTTCCCTTCAAGGGACACATTCCTCTAGTGGATGTCTGAAACCTCGGATAGGACAAAATCTTGTATTCTTTGTGTGTATGGATGGTGACATTTCATCTACACATTTGGCACAGTGCCTTAGTCACTTTCTTCTTGCTGATGCACAATACCCAACACCCACATTAAGGAAACAAGAAGTTATTCTGGCTTAAGTTTCAATCCACAGTTTCCTGGTTTCAAGGCAGGAGGGCATGAAAGAGGAAAAGCTGATCATGGCCTGGCAGACAGGATGCAGAGTCAAGGGAGGAACTGAGAAAGGAGCTGAGCCCTTTCAAGCTGTGCCCCTAGTGACTGCCTCTCTGACCAGACCCCAGCTCTTCACAGCAAGTCGGCTGTAAGCCCCCAAAAGCTTTGCCTTTGAGAGCATGAGGCTCTTAGGGGACACTAGATTTAAGCCACAACAGCAGGAGATTAATGATAGCTAGTAATTAATAATGTAGAACACCTGTGGAGGCCATTATTAAGTAAGAGTTCTTGAACACAAACACTGTGACACCATGAGAGCTGACCTGATAATCAAAACTAGAAGTGAATGCACTGTGCATACATTAGAAAAAGGAATGGCTTGCATCTAGGGCAGGAGAGAAGGGGACAATGTCAGGTTTTATCATGCTATTCAGAACATGATTTCAAGCATGGTGGTACAGCCTTATTATCCCATCCACTTGGGAAGCTGAGGCAGGAGGATCACTGAGGAGCTTGAGGCCTGTCTGGGCAACACAGAAAGACCCTGTTTCTAAAAACAGAACAATTCAGAACTTTTGAACTAAATATTTTTGCATTATGAGTGGTCATGGACAGCAAGAGTGACGCCTTGGGAAGATGGCTGCTGTACAAAGAGAATGGTTCTGAGCTCTGGGCTGTGTGTATGGCATGGGGTGCCTAGGCTCTTGAGATGTGGGCTGGAAGGTACCGGGCTCTGCCATAGTGCTTGGTTCACCTTCATGCCCACTTGTTCTGGGCCTGGTGTCCAGGCTGTGCTGGGAGAAGGCAGGGCCACCTCAGCTTGCAGGCCATTTGGAATCAATCACCAACTCATTGTTGGCAAGGATCTGAGCTAAAGGCTTTTTTTGTTTTTTTTTAATGCCAGGGCCAGCAAGATAGCTCAGGGACTAAAGTGCCTGCTTAGGCAAGCTTAGGCAAGTGCAGTGACTGAGGTTCAATCCCCAGCCAGCCCCACCCCTAGGGTGGGCCGAGCTAGTCAGAGTCTGGGCATAGTGGAACATGCCTATAATCTCAGTGCTGGGGAGGCTGAAAGCAGGAGGATCAGTGAGTTTTCTTAGAAACCCTATTTAATTTGGAGCAGCAGCCTTGGAGAATAGCACCTACACACATGAAATTCTTGGCTGTTGGACATTTGGGCAGGAAGTCAGAGCCACTTTCAGCCTCCAGCCTTGCAAGCTTCCCTCTAGCCAAACAGAAATGAGGGCAATAGGAGCCCAGGAGGAGAGGTGCTGGCCTGCAGACTCCCGAGCGCCTCACAGAAGGGCTCCTGATCCTGGCAGTCTTCAGAGCATGTGTAGGACAGACAGAGAGGCCTGGCCCTCAGTTGATGCTTGAGAAGGTCAGTGATAGAATCCATGTATCTGTGGGAGGAACGCTATTTGGGCTGACTTCTCTGGAGCAGGACAGACATTTCTCTCTTCTCTAAAAGGAGCCTGAGATTTTCTTTCTTTATCATCGTAGTTACCTGACTGACATTGACCGAATTGCCATGCCGTCCTTTGTGCCCACACAGCAAGATGTGCTTCGTGTCCGCGTGCCCACCACTGGCATCATTGAGTACCCCTTTGACTTGGAGAACATCATCTTCCGGTAAGCCTGAGTTCCAGGTGTGATCCTGCAGACTCATCTGCCAGGCCTGGTAGTTCTCAGATATGCATTCTTCCTAAGCTTGGGTTGCCTCTCTTAGAGCCAAATGGCCCTTTCTGTCTCAGGGCATGTAGATTGTGGTAGTCACACTTCTAGAGTGGAGAGAGATTTATCTTTCTATTCTCCTTTGAGAAGGCATTTGTTTCTGGAAACAGGAATCATTCTTATGTGTAACTTATTCTTAAAAATGATTGAGGAAATTTATGAAATCCGTCTTGTCAAGGTATCTTAAAACTGTCTCATTGATATTTGTACTTCAATAAAACAAAAATTAAAATAAATAAATAAATAAATAAATAAATAAATAAATAAATGATTGAGGATCCCAGAGAGGATAGAGTCCATGGTATAATGACATCTTTTTCCTCAGAGTCATACATTCTAATCTTTGTGTAATCTGTCTTTATTGAGCAGGATGGTAGATGTTGGTGGCCAGCGATCAGAGCGACGGAAATGGATTCATTGCTTTGAGAGTGTCACCTCCATCATTTTTTTGGTTGCTCTCAGTGAATATGACCAGGTCCTGGCTGAGTGTGACAATGAGGTATGCTAGGTGGGTAAGGGGCACACAGGTAGCTTTGGGGGATAGAGACCTTTCCTGTGGGTCTCAGCGAGCCAGGGAGCTGGACCCAGGAACTAAATGGTCTTAACTATTCAAAGTGGAATCTGTGGTTGAGCAGCATCCAGTGATTGTTAGAAGGCAGCCTACTGAGTCATTCCAGAGCAACGAAATCAGAGCCTGCATTGAGTTCTCAGGTAGTCAAGTGTAGTCATGTTTTACATAATAATAAGCAGTGTTGTCATTTCTATGTGGATGTCCCCCCAAAGCCTCATGCAGTCATAGGTGGGGCTTTTCCAGAGGCAGATGAATCTCGAGTGTGAAACTGATTTATGGTTTGATGCTAGAATTAAAGATGGGTGGCTACTAAATCAGTCCCCTGATTGGAATAGCACCTCCTAATCCAAGTAGCCTGGATACAATAGAAGGCATAGAAAGAGGCTTGTCTTGTCCCTCTTGCTTGCCTCCTTCCACTTGCCACGAACTGTTTCTCCTCTGCAGTGTCTGTTGCCATGTGCCACCCTGCTTTAGGGCTAGCTGTTTATAGACCAAAACCTCTACCAACTGAGCTAAATAAACCTTTCCTCCTTTAACTTTGGGTGTTGACCATTTTGTCCCATCAATGATAGAAAATTATCTAAAGCAAATGTGAATGTGAACTCTGATAAATACCTTAATAGGTGGCTTCATCATTGTGTTACCACTGTTGAGTGCACAGAATAAACCTAGACAGCAGAGCCTACTATACACCTGGCTGTGTTATTATAGCCTTCTGCTCCTTGGCTTCAAACCTGCATACTATGTTACTGGACGCAGTGCTGTTGGCAACTGTAATGCTATGATATTTGTCTATCTAAACATACCAAACATAGAAAAGGTAAACCAAAAATACTGGGCAATAGTAATTTTTCAACACCACTCTAATCTTCTGGGACTGTTATCATATATGTTCTATGGTCACCAAATGGTTGTCATGTGGTACAAGACTGTACATGATGGGCTGGGGGTGTATCTCAGCGGCATAAGAATCTGCCTGGCAAGCACAAGGTCCTGAGTTCAATTCCTAATACCAAAACCAACACAAAAACCCCTAAAACCTATTGTACATGATTGTGAAATGCTGGTATAAATCATAAAAATCTAAAATTTGTTGCACATTGGAATTTTTATAAAGGAAAACTCATGCCTGAATCCAACACCAGAGGTGGTAACTTTATTGGTGGTGGGTGTGGCCTGAGTATGAGAACTTCTAAAAAGACTCTCCAGGTGTACTATGAAGGGAGGAAACTACTCAAAAGTGACAGGTTCTCATCCTTGGTGGCATACTGACATCCCCGGGGGAGCTGTTAAAAACTACAACATTGTGGGCCCCATACTAGAACATTATAGTTCCTGGAGTCAGGAAGTAGTCTCCTTCTCCAAGACCCTGAGAGTCTAAAGCATAGTCAAGCATGAGCAATGCTATATCTGAGAGACTTTCTCTGACCATGGCCTTTCCAAACTTCCAGAGGCCATAGCTTTCCCAAATTAAGTGTCTAGCCAGGGTAGTGTGGACAGTGGTGTCAGATGCTAGCAATCTTCTGGCATTGTATCAGCCCTTTGCTCCCATGGGAGGGCCTTGCTCAGGGCAGCTGGGACTGACCCTGCCCAACCAGCCACTTGAGATCCACTGCAGAGCTGCCTGGCCCTGGGTGGGTCCAGGCCCGCTGTAAGGTTGTCCCCCACGGACAAAGAGAACCATCGCAGTCACTAATCTGTGAGATTGGAGGGGGGGAGTTTTCTGGGGGGGTGTCCATGTCTTCTGTACCCCTGAACATACACAAGAACCTTGAGATATTTGAAATATATTTCTTTCCAGAGCATAAAAGCAAACCAATGAAGAACTCTTTCTGGATTAGGCAGTAACTATGAACAAATCATATATTTCTTGAGAGCAGACTTCTGTTTGTGGAGCACTGTTACATTAGCTAATTAGTGGGGGACTGACCCCTTTTCTGGCTGGTGCCATTGTCAAAGAATAGGAATCTTGGCTGCTGCCCAGCTCACCCAAGTGGGAATTTTTTTTAACAGCATCAATTGTTATTAATATAGAAAATTAGTTCCAAATTGCCTCTGGGACTACTTATGATGTTTCTCAGAAAAATGAAAGGAGCCACGAAGTGCACAAGGGACTCAGCCTGATGTGCTTAGAAGTTAAGCATTTTTCCTATTCATAAAAGTCACAAAGTATTTGGAGAAATTTAAACGATTGTCGTTCCAGACTTCCCTTTTTCTGATTGTGGATGATACATCACACCCATTCCTTATTCTGTATAGGAATTTTTGAAAAGATAATTTGCTTTGGAACTATTATTGACAAGATTGTAGTAAAATTTAGAGAAGTTTTAAAAAGAAGCAGCAGCAGGTGCCATCTCTGTAATGCTTTCTGGACCTTGCTCCTGTTGATGCACTGCGGGGAGAGTGAGCCCTGAGATCTGGGGACTGAAGGGTTGTTGACTTAGGGTGAACTCCTCTGCAGCTCAGTTAAGTTTGGTTTGGTTTTGTCTGGTAACTTCCCTCCCTATTTTTTTTTTCAGAAATACTTAGAAGAGGAATGCTATCTAGAACAATTACTGTCCTCACATAGGATTTGGGAGCACTTAATGTCTTCTTGTCACTCTCTAATATGTGGAACTTATAATCATCTTTGTACATAATTGCTGCCTGTTCCCGTTCATACACAGGCTTAGGGCAGTTTTCTCAATGACAGTATCCTCATCTACCCAACAGGGACACTTCCTTTTCCACTCTGCAGCGTGGCACAGTGTTGATTCCCCATGTTTCCGCTGTCTGGCATTCCTAAGGGTGGTGGCCAGGCCAGAGGAGCCTCCCTTCCTTTCATGTCATGTGAGTCCTGAGGCACAGTCTGAAAATGCCACCCAGTGAAGTGGCCACCTCACGTCTGTGGCTGGTGCTTCCCCACAGGTTAATCTCGACAGTTCTACAGCATGGGACATTCCCACCAGATGTGGGCCTGAGCCTTCCTCTTCCAAGTTGCACAAAAGCCTTTCTTATTTCAGCTCCCTTTCTGGCTAGAGTTTCAGATGCTCCAGGAAAGGAGATTCAGAAAACCACCATTACTGAGGGAGAAGGAAGGGCAAGAAGCCTGCTGCCCCACGGGCCCTCTGCCGAGCAGCTTCAGCATGGGCAGTGCCCGAGTATGCATTGGCGTGGGAAGAGGACTGACGGGTGCACTGGCCACCTGGCAGGTTGTTTCCAAAACGTGGGCTTTAGTTTAGCCTAAGTCCTTTTTTGTTTTGCACTTAGAACCGCATGGAAGAAAGCAAAGCCTTATTTAAAACCATCATCACCTACCCCTGGTTCCTGAACTCCTCTGTGATTTTGTTCTTGAACAAGAAGGATCTTTTGGAAGAGAAAATCATGTACTCTCATCTGATCAGCTATTTCCCAGAATACAAAGGTGAGCATTCCTCTTGGGAACAGCATTTCTGTGTTCTCTCGCTGGCCGCCTTGCGTTAGTCCTCAGCCATGCAGCCTGCACGGCTCCCCCTGCTGTCAGAGCAGCTCCGCCATTCCTCACCTCGAGAGAGCCCACCTCCAGCCTCCGTGAAGCTGCCCCAGTGCCTGGAATGCATTGGCCCACTCCTTTTTTGCTGATTCTTGTGGCTCTCTGGGATCCAACTCAGGCCTCTTCTCCTCTCCTGGGAAGCCTTTCTGACCCTCCTGTGCTGGTCAGGCCTGATGAGCATGCCTTCTCCTTTCCGCTGCCTCTGGGGTATAGCTCCCCTCGCTCCCATGGCCATCATCTTGCTGATAGGACTACCTGCCAGCTTGCAGGTCAGCCCCTTCCTGGTCAGCTGCTGCGCTGTGCTCAACTTATCTTTGCACTCCCACAGCCGGGCAGAGCTTCTGGTGCTTCTCAGAGTTGAAAGATAGAATCCCCTTTTCAGAGACAGGGTGGACAAGGCCAGAGAGGGGTTTGCCCTCCTGCTAATTATTCCCGGTACAAGAGGTCACAGACATTGCAGAGTTTGATAAAGATGTGTAGAGGGCATTTCAGCACTGTTTTCACTACCCACAAGGGCTGTACATGGAGAGCCCTCAAGCTTAAAGGCAACTGCCTTCTCACGTTCCTCCCTCTCCCAGTCCATGCATGTCTGTACAGGTTATTGAAGATTAGTCTTCTTTAATGATTGTCCAAATCAGAAAATTAAATTTTGCCACTATTTTTCAATATTCTTTTAGTATAATTTTTAGATATGAGTGGCCATTTAAAGTAGTATTTTGTGGATTCATAATGAAATATACTAAGAACAATGTTGAAGTCAGTTATTTCCTAGAAATAAAGCCAGATCAAAGAAGGATCCCAAGTAGGGACAACAGTATATTTTAAATGGCTCTTGGGAGGACATGGTCGTGAGTCTGAATGGTTTGTATTCTTCTAATTGCATTTGTAACTAGGACCAAAGCGGGACGTCAAAGCTGCTAGAGACTTTATCCTGAAGCTTTATCAAGACCAGAATCCTGACAAAGAGAAAGTCATCTATTCCCACTTCACGTGTGCTACAGATACAGAGAATATCCGTTTCGTGTTTACTGCCGTCAAAGACACAATTCTCCAGCTGAATCTAAGGGAATTCAATTTAGTGTAAATGCTGTTCCCCGGTACTCCCCCATAGCAGAAGGTGTAATTAGCAAGCTCCTCCATCCAATCGCAAGTACTTCAGGTGTCACCTGAGCCAGGACATCACAGAACACTGGGACACAGGGGCGTACTAGAACTTGGAAGATCTTTTTTGTTCACAGAGCTTTTAACAGTCTTAATTCCCAAGGTTTCTTTTATATATATATAATTCTTTTCTTGTTGGCTATAAGATTTTGTGTTAATTTTTAAATTTGGCATTTTTTCTAAATCTACTGTGATTTATGTTTAAAAAAATTAAGGGATAACCATTAAAGATCACTTGATAGAAGGGGTTTGCTAATTTATAAAGAGGACTTCAGACCTCTAATATTCATTTTTTTTACAGAAAAGATATTAATGGGTTGACATCTTAAATCTTATAATTTAGAGATGGTTGTAATTTCTAGTACTTTTCTCTCTTGGTGTTGAAATATGTCTCTAACATGCCACCAATTTTTTTAAATAGTTGGTTCTTTTTGTGTGTGAATTTCCTAGGCCAAGTCATTGAATATACTGAGATCAGTTCATTTAATTTGGTCACAGTTTGATCACTGTGAAACCAAAGTTGACATATGTAAATGGGCTTTAGATATAATGTATGGTGTACTAGTAGAACATGTTATGTATATATCCTAATGCATATGGCTAAAAGTGAAAAATTATTCACGTAAAAAATGTCATCATCCCTGTCAAAGTTCTGATAGTCATCTCAAATCTGCTGTTTGAACTATGTATGTTATGTCTTTTTGAGAAGGCTAAGAATATACCATCCTGCCACTAGCACTGATTATGTTGTGTTTCTTAGAGCAACGGTTGATGGTTCTGCTCTGAAAGAAAAAAAATACTGTAGATTTTATAGTAATCAAGAAACTTTCTGAAGTCTTCTCTTTCTGAAGTAAGACCGTATTCATCACATTGTGTTCAAGTTTCCTTAGCAGCTGGTTTGGTGAAGCAGATACAGAATTCTCTGGGAAGTACAAAGTGTTTCAAACTACAGCTCCATGATGGCTTTTTTTCTGATTGTTATTTGAAGAAGTACTATACATAGGGACTTAAGGTACACTGTGTCTGTCTCAAAGCAATCTAGCCCAAGGCTCCCTAAGCCCTGGGCCACAGGCTGGTTCTGGTCCTCGCGTTAGGAATGGGTTGCATGCTTTGTAGGTAAGCAGTGAATAAGGGAAGAACTATCTGTGTTGATAGCTGCTCCCATTGCTTGCTTTAGCTCCTGACTCTGCCTCCTAGCAGAGCACTACAGCCTCACAAGAACATGAACCCTACAGCCAACTGGAAATGGGATGGATCTAGGTTGTGTATTCTTCATGGGAATCTAATGTAATAATAGAATATTAGCTAGAAATAAAGTACACAATAAAGATAATACATTCAAATCATCCCCAAACCATTCCCATTTCCTATCCTTGAAGAAATTGTCTTCTGTGAAACCAGTCCCTGGCACCAAAAAGATCAGGGGCTGCTGTTCTAGATGAACTCCAGCTTATGATGGCTTGAATTTATGACTTTGCAGAACTGATACACATTTAGTGGAAGCCATATTTTGAATTTGGATCTTTTCTCAGGCTAATAATAGTGGTCTGAGCAATACTCTAGGATGATGATACGCAGCGGCTAAAACCAACACCTTCTGGTCAGTCACGTGGTCTTCATGGGGGACAGTCCTCATTCAACAGCGAGCTGGGTTGCTAAGATTCTATAGGCTAGGTGCATGTGTCAGGTGCATAACCATCGAGCTTAAAATATTTTAGTTTTTTGGGTTAAGCCTATTCTACATCATTATTTGAATAATTATCAGCCAAAGATTTGGAAACTTTTGGATTATCAATTGAACACTGGATCTATGATGGCATATATTTTCAATTTACCCTTCGTTCACTGGAAGGTAAGAGACATTTATACAAAATATACCCTCACTGGTTACATACACTATAGAACAGTATTTTTACAACTGTCCTAAGCCTTCCTTTCAGCCAGTGATTGGGTAAAATTGCAAGTGATTAATTAATCACTTCCACTGAAGTTTCAAGTTTCCATTCTGTTGGAAAGTCATTAAAGAAGACCATCAAAGCTGGAAAGACTGAAATTATTTTACTATCACGATAATAAGCCTTAAAAACTAATCCTTACTGTAGAGGAAGAACTTGATGCCAAAATTTATCTGAAACACTTAGGATCTGGAATAGCCAAGAAATTCAGTTGCTCTTCAAAATATTTAGAAACATGAACAGGGAGACAACACCCTGTGCTCTCCCTGCCACACACAGGGGCTACCAATTATGCACTGGGTCTCCCTGACCAGTTAACATGAAAAGATTTCAAAATAATCCACAATCAAGGGAGTTAAACAATGTGGGATCATGTTCTTTTTTTAATTTCAAGCATTTTCTAGCATTTACTTGTTCATTTGTCTTTGGCTGACAAAGCATACAAGAAAGGGACTTGCAATTATTAGTTGCAGAAAGGGTACACAATAAGTCATTTAAAGGGTGGTTAATGATGAGGTATTTTCTTAAGTCATGGAATGATGGGGCTTTCCTAAGATTTAAATTAATCAGCGCTGGTTAGATAGTTTAGGGGACTAAAGTGCCTGCTTTTAGTATAGGGTCTATAGGATCTCACTACATAGATCGGACTTGTAGTGATTCTCCTGTTTTCAGCCTCCCAAGCACTGGGATTACAGGTGCATGCCACCAGGCCGAGCCTCAATCACCATCTCAGCGAGCCCCGGGGATGCTTTAGTCCACTAAGCTATCTAGCTGGCCCCCTAAAGTCAGTTTTAAGAATAAGAACTGCACTGTAAGCATTTATATTTATCCATAGTTTTAACAAAATACACAGAAGACTGAGGTTGTATAATAGACAACTGGGTTAAATCCATATACAAGAAACAAGATATGGAAATGTGAAGGAAATACTGATATGCAAAAATATGTTTTAAAACATAATTACTTTTAAGTAATAACTATATTTTGCCAAAGAATAAGCATTCCAAAGAAATACAGACTATTTGGTAAATATAAAAATTTTCAGGAGAAAATAACTTTAAAGTATATTATACTTTCCAAAACCTTCATTAATATCCTACAGTTACATCAGTAATGATTATTTTAAAATCAATAATAATCTATCCTTTCTTTACCTTATGACAAGTCGCAGGTCTAATTTCTGATATTTCATGGGCGAAAGTGTATAACGATCAATCTTAAAAATATTTCTATGTAACCTATTCTACATTGTTTGAAGAATTTTCAGCCGAAGAATTGGAAACTTTTTGGATAATCACAATTGAATTCTGGATCTATGATGGCAAGATAAGAAATGTTGAGGTTTTTCAGCATGCTCTACTTTAAGTACACTTCAGTTAAGAGATTTTATTATCAATTTCACAGGGTTTCTTATTACAAGGATTTCAGTAGAAGAAATACTTTATTAAGATATCAGAGTAATACAAAATGGAATGACAGATACATATCACTGTAGATGTTAAGCTATAATACTAATATATATTGTATAAGGCAATAAAAATTCTAAAATATGTATCAACCTACAAAATTTGAAGCTGTGGTTGGTTTTTTTTTAATTTTATGTATTTGGTACAGAGTCTCACTATGCAGCTTTGACTTGTGGTGATCCTCTTGTTTCAGTCTTCCCAGCACTGGGATTATAGGCATGTGACACCACGCCTGGTCTCCATGTCCCAAGGCAGAGTGGCACAGCATGTGGTATCAAGGATTGAACCTAGGTCCTTGAGCTTGCCTAGGCAGGCACTTAGACTGCTGAGCTATCTCCACGGCCCTGAAGCTAGCTATGTTTTTAATGTAGCTCTTTGGATTACCAAAACTATTTTGCAAAAAAAAAAATACTGTAATGCTGAAAAATAGTACAACCATCATGTACAAAAAACCTATTCTACATAATCGTAAAGTAAAATACCTTTAAGTGCCAGCACAATTCACCTGTGTGAGGCTGATGGAGTTCTGAACTTAGCAGGACCACTCGTTAATCACCACTCAGCCTAAGTCAGCAACTCCATTATCCCTCAGCTGAAAGCAGAGAAACATAATATAGTAAGAGTGGAGCTTACAGCTGCAAATTTGTTTATAAAATTTAAATTAAGTTCAGTCCCCTAGGATGTGGCCACAATGAAGAAGTAGATCTCTTGTTTTCTATTCTTCAGTAAACATGGCTGCATCCCAAGTAATTCAATACGCATTTCATAGGTTTTCATTTGAACTAACCACCTTAGAGGAAAAGCCAAGGTAGGAGAAAATATCTGATAATTAAATTATTTTTGCCATCTTTAGTATTAAAGTATGAAAAGTTCATAAATCTCAAGCATAGCCCTGGTACTGTACTGCTGCTTTGACACACTAATCTTCTATCTGTCTCCCAAGAGATTAGATGGAACCACAGTACCATTGAGCATATATCAATTCATGCCAAGAAGGCGAGAAGGTGAACAGGTACCAGCTACTGGGTTCATATATTTGTGAATTTGTTTCGCTTGAACTTACTCTCCAGGGTCAACGATGACACTAGTGAGAAATTATTGCGTGATTCTAAGAGAAATTTTAGTATTATGCTGACTTCCTCAGAATATGCAAGTTGTGGGACAAACATGCATTCTCAATTTAACAAAATTTTATTACTTTCTTACCATGTGCCAAATAATGAACAAGGTGTTGGGTATAATGTTGGGTGAAATTATTTAAAGAAAAAGCAAAATTTTAGGATATTCCATTGGGCATAGTAGAATAAACATAAATGTTATTTAATGGGGGTAAGAAAGGGATGTTTGAATTCTTTCTGACAAGGACATTCAATGGTTTTATATTTATTTTTTAAAAATTTGTGGCACCTAGGCCTAAAGAAGATGCTTTATTTGTAATATAATTCAACATTTTTTCCAGAAAATTTGTATTGTTTTTATTGTTTTCAAAGAACCAGCTGTTCTTCTAGAGGAATGGGAAAGTGGTTTTCTCCAAGACTACTATATTTTTTAAAATTTCATATCTTATTCTATAGAAAATTGACTTTTTAAGTTTGTGTTAGATGATTCTTTAGTTAGTTTAGTGAGTATATGAAAAAATGAACCAAAATCAGTAATCAGATAAATGCAAACTAAAACTGTGAGATGCTGTCATAATAGTTATTTTAAAAGATAAACATTGATAAAGATGTACAGAGCCGTGCTGTGCTGTCCTTGCCCCCAGGCTGTGCTGAGATGGAAATAGAGACTGGGGGTGGTGGCACAGGCCTGTAATCTCAGCTCTTGGAAGGCTGTAAACAGGCAGATCACTATGAGTCAGATCTAGTAGCGAGACACTGAACACCCTGTAGACCCTTCCCAAAAAATAAAGAAAAGAAGCTGGGAAGATGGCTCAGTAGAGTAAGTGCTTGCCTGGCAAGTGCAAGGGCCTGAATTCAATCCCTGGTTTTGAAAAAAAAAGATGTACAGAAAATAAACTCTGTATACTGTTTGAAGGAATGTAAAGCAATTATGGAAAAGAGTATAGAGTCTCCCCCCAAAAATAAATAATTGAATCTGAAAATCTTATCCAGTGAAAAAGAACCATGCCATCAAGGACATAACAGTATTCATACATTCACTACAGCACTGTTGACAAAAGTATGTCATACTATTTAGCTTTAAAAAATAAAATAAGGGGGCAGAGAGATGGCTCAGTGGAATAAGCGCTTTCCTGGCAAGCACAAGGGCCTGAGTTCAATCCCTGGTTCTGCCAAAACAATAAAAATAAATAAATAAATAATCCTGTCATTTACAAAAATATGGATGAACCTAAAAGGCATGTAATAAACTGGGCATACAAAGTAAAGTACTGCATGACATCACTTATTTGTGAATCTATAAAAGTTGCACACATAGAAGCAGAGAGTAGAAAGTAAGTACCCAGGGGCTGGGGAGGGGAGAGGAAGGATGAAGAGAGATTAGTCAAAGCACACAAGCTGCATTTAGGGTGTCTAGGGTTTCACTGTACAATTTGTAAAACTTAATTTTAAAAAATGTTATTATATGAAACCTGAATCAGGAATGAGAAGTTTCTGTATTGGATCCCACATGACCTTATGGTTATAATCTCCTTGAAGCCCAAGTCTATTTTCTGGGCAGGGGCATTGCAAAGGAATATGCTGGAAAAGCTGAACTGAACCTGGGGCTCTCGGGCTTAGTCTAGTATCTGTCATTAATACAGACTTGTGACTTTGGATAAGCCGATATGGCCTCCTGGGGCTTTTATTTGACTGTAAAATGATGCTATGAAGGAGGCAGACCTTCTATATGTTTGTTGTCCCCTGTTGAAATTTAAGGTTCAGCAATATCTGATTCACAAGAAGGAGGTTTTTATATTACACAGGTTTTTTTTTTTTTTTTTATGATGATGATCAAGAAATGGTTAAATAAATCTGTAACAACTAGGTCAAATAGCACTCAGTAATGGAACTCTCAGATTTAGTTTTCCTCCCTGGAGTCCTTGGAAATGCCAGCTCTTGAGTACTGTGTTGGATCTGCCTTGTCGTTTTTGCCTGGCTGCCTCCTGGAAGTGACGCCCTGACACACTGGCCTCTGGCTAGCAAGCTTCTCCCCAAGCGCAGGAGTTTGGGGCCACCCATATTATGTCCGCCCACCTCATCTCTCCAATGTATTCACTGGAGCAGAGAAGATTAACTTTCTGCAAATGAAAAGGACAGAGAGAAGAGGAGCTGCTTATCAAATATGCACATTTCAGATGGAACTTCACACTCAGTAGAAAGATGTTAGATTTCTGTTAGCTCTCTGGAGCGCTCCTGACAATGTGTTATCAGGTCGTGTTTGCATGACAGAGGCAGCCCAAGCAGGAAACATTAAGTCCTATGACTTCTAAGAAGGAATCAATCAAGTGAGCAGCACAGCTCCTGAAGACTAATTTCACCTCCATAAGGTCTGGTTATCTGTGTGGCACACATGAGGCTTGTCAGACTCATTTCAATCTGACCAGGTTCAGTGCTCCCTAAGGAATTTTAATGAACCCAGTCTATAATATGTATGTGTAGTAGTTGATACATTATGTCAACTTGAGAAGTTTACAAGTGTAATTAAGTGACGCATCAGTGTTCTTACATTGTAAACATCCTTATCCTGTGCAAGAGGAAACTTGAACTTTGTGTAGTTCTACACCCTCTCCCTAGGGCATTGAGGGCCATCCTAGTATGTGGAGGGCCCTCCCTAGAGTGACTCAGCATTTAAAAGATATATAAAGAAACTTGAGGAAAGATGGCTGGTTCCATTTCCTTGGAGGAGTGCTGGTCTTTGTGGTCAGTTTGGATGTGGTCTCCTGGGCCTCCACCTTAGAACCTTCAGCCTTCTGTCACAGCCTCATCAGCCTCCTGATACAGACTTGCACAGAACACTGCGGTGAGCTTCAGACCTTTGACTGAATCCTTCAGTGTCAGGAGTGCAGACACCCTCTGCACACTTCCTCATCTAACTCTGTGGCTGACCATCGGAAGCCAATCTTGTAATTTCTTACATATTTGTACATCTTGTGTTAATCTGCTCCTGTGTAACATCTGTTCCTCTAGTAAAACCCTCACTGATACAGAATGAAAGATGACACTGAGATGAACTCATGAAAATCCAAGTCCTCATAAAATATGAACAATTGCTTGCAAGCTTCTTCACTACTTAGCTCATTTGCAATGTCCATTTCAGAGGCTTTTGTCTTTCTGTGATTCATTTGCAAGATAAAGCAGGCTTTATTATCTTTAACTAGTTTAAAAACCAAAGAAACTATTCACAATCAAACAGTTCAGCGAGCCTTACTTTAATGGAGGCAGACCCAAGGCCAGCCAGAGATTAAATCTTCATTTGGCTACAGATACACAGATTTCCTCTTGGGAGGAAGAAAGAAGACTGGTGGTATATGCTGACTCCGTTATCAGCGTGCAGTGGCTCTGCAGAAGTCACTCTTCCCCTTCCTCCTAGCAATACTAATTATTTTTCATCTTTCAACTGTATTGTTTTTCCTTGGAAACATTGTAAATGTGCCAGTAGACAGGTGTCAAAATCACAAATAGACTTTACAAGATGACCTTTTTGTGAATTAAATTTGTGGTATGGAGAAGCAGTTTATGTACTGATCTAGACAGCATGGAATATTCCACAAACCACTAATAGGACTGTTGTCTTGCTAGCTGCAGGTTTGTACCTTATGTCACCATATTCCTAGGCCCTGCTTTCAGGGTCTTTGCTTAGCAGATATTACTTCTTAATGTACCAAGACAGAGTCTGCAGCTGGTTCAGGGCAAGTAAAATCCCTTTCCTGCATGTTCTGTTTCTAGAAGGAATATTTCAAACATACAGGAAATATAAGGATAATTTTCAAAACATTCACATACTTCTGACTCCAATAAATTTTAGTATTTTAACTTATTTGACTTAGCTCTCTTATTTAAACAAATGGATGTTCATGACTTGTACAGTAGAAGAGTTCAGTGCTTCCTTGCACCTCATCTTAACTACTTCCACAAAGACAACGACCATTCTGAAACCTTGCAAGTAAAATCCCCAAGCAAGCTTTAGTACAAAGAAAATTGTATGTCTTTTTAAAGTAGTACACAACTCTGTTTTCAGGTCAGGTAAGTGCTATCACACTAGACATGTATTTTTGTAACTTGATCTTTTTCTTATACATTCATGTAATATTTATACTTTATGTTGTTATATAAAATTTTATTGTAATCATTCCTATGATTGCATCTGTATGGTATCACCCATAATATTAATGTACAATAATTATGAAATTAGTTTCTTTCCAAAAGGAATTAGGACTTTCATTTTAGATATGAAGAGTTGAATATTTAATTACTGAGATAAAATTATATCAAGATTTATCTGACTGTGGCCTCAGTCACTGAGCTGCTGCCAAGGACTCAGACTCAGCTGCCTCTGCTTTGAGCCCCCAGCTTCCCAGGTGATCCGTTCCCCCATTATCACCCCCCGCCCTGGCCCCCTCCGTGCCCACGTTCTCCCGCAGCTGACTTCTGTGGGCTCTTTCCACCGAGGAAAAGGAATCGTACTGTGTGTCCACTATCCAGCACCTCCACTCTCTCGACCCCTCTGCCGACGCAAGTAAGGGTGATGACCTGCTTCCCGCCGGCACTGAGGATTTTATCCATACAAGAATCTAACAGAGAAACAGCGGGAAGACCCTCACCACTGTCCAAGGGATCGCTGATGATTATGATAAAAAGAAACTGGTGAAGATGTTTAAGTAGAAATTTGCCTTCAATGGTATTGTCATCGAGCATCCAGAACATGGAGAAGTAATTCAGCTCCCGGGCGACCAGCACAAGAACATATGCCAGTTCCTGGTAGAGATCCGACTGGCTTATGTATTTCCTTGCAATGAGTAGAATCCCCCTTCAGTTCCTTGCCACGAGTTTAGAAACCTCACAGCTTGTATAATGTAACCAGTGGGGTCCGCTTTCACTTGGACTCATGTAAATCCTTCATGAAATAAACTGAAAAGAGCCTTGACGTCTAGTCTGGAAATCCCTCATATGAATGGAGCTCATGTACTGGGCCGCCGGCACTGTGTGACTAGAACTGCAGTACCAAGATGTTTCATTAGAGCCCAGACCTGAGACAGCTATGTCTGGCCGGGAGCTCCCCCTGCATGGTCCGTGCCCCTGGGAGGAGGTCTCCACCTGAGCAGCCCCAGGGAACCAGAAAAGCATGGGGTGAGGGGGCACCCATAAGTGCACCACTAGTGGGACCCTCTGGAGTCCAGCTTCACCAGGTGACAGAACTGGATCACTCTCCCTCCAGCGAGGTGGTAACATGCCCAGCTGGCTGCCCAGGTCATTGGGCCAGACAGCCTACCTAAGGGGCACTGCACCCCTGCACAAGAGCTCAGCCTGGAGCGGTTAAACTTCTGACAAGGGAAAACAGACCTGAGCTGGCTGCAGAGCGTGCAGCCCACTCACAGCAGCTGCCCCACGCCATGTGAACTAACAAACTGGGTTTGGTTTTCTTTATCCCTTCTGGTTTTGATGTTGTGTAATGTATTTAAGCCCTTATTTAAATAAAAATTGTTTTCTGAAAAAAAATATCTGATTGTTATGCTAATATATAATACATTTATAGTACATAACGACTACATTCATCTTTGGGAGTTGTACAAAATGCATCTTAATTCGTTTTCATCTCTTTCCACGCCCTTTACCCACACCCCATCTCTTGGTCCTCTTCCTTTTAGAAAAGATCCATCTCCCTATTATAATTTGTCTTTTATTTTGCTCTTAGAGTTTTATTTTATATTTTGAGTTTCTCATGTAAGAGAAGCCATGTAATATTTAAGTCTGTGTGTCTGATTTATTTCTCTTAACATTCGGGTCTCCAGGTCCATAGAGACAGTGCTGCAGGGAATGCCCCTCGGTACTTGTGGAAGAGCACTCGGAGTGTGTAACTAGAAGCGGAGGAGCTGTGGCGAGCGACCTGCCACCTCTCACGTTGGCTAGAAGAGACTCTGAGGTACAAGAACTTGTGTGTTTAAAGATCGCTTGAAGCAGGCGAGAAGTCTTCCTCATGCTTACAAGTGCTGTTTACTTAACCCTTTAATGAATATCTCCTGAGTCATTCCCATGTGCCAGTCACCATTCCACATGCTGAACCCTGCAAAGAAAAATGAAAGATTCCTATTTTCATAGAGTGGATTCGTCATATTTCTAGTCTTTTATTGTTTCCATGCATGAAATGATATGTTTTAGTTGTTTCGACTTGTGTATCTCAGCTCTGAAGTAAATATTTTGTACATTTTCTGTAAGCTGTGAATTGCTTGTTTGCATCTTTGGTGATTTTCAAATATTGAGAGTAATTTTCTTATTGATATGTAAGTTTTCTTCATTTGTATTCTAGACTGTTTTCAGCTATGTAACTTACAAATACTTCTTCCCACCAGTAACTAATCTTAATCTTTGTTTGTTGTCATTATTAAATAAAATAATTTAATATTCACTTAATTGATTTTATTAATCTATTTGTAAAAGGGTTATGTTTTCTGTTTAGGAAAACTCTCCAATAGAATAACTTTTGGCATATAAATTTTTTTCACTTATAGTAATCTCTATTTTTATTTTAATTTTGTTTCATTTTCTCTCTCTCTCTATATGTGTGTGTGTATATATATATATATATATATATATATATATATATTTCTTTTTTTTTAAGGATTTATTTATTTATTTGGTACAGGGTCTCACTACACAGCTTGGACTTGTAGTGTTCCTCCTATCTCAGCTTCCCTAGTGCTGGGATTACACGCATGCACTACCATGCTGGTTTCTTTCGCTGGCCCAGCATGAGGTCAGCATGGAATGTGGTACTGGGGATCAAACTTGGGCCCTTGCACTTGCCAGGCAGGCACTTAGATCCCTCTTTCTTTATTATTTAGATTATTTTTAATTCAAATTTCTAGCTTACTGTGTTGAGCAATCAATTCAATCATTTTAAATCTTGCTAATTTTAAAATCAATGTATTCATTTCATGTATGTACCAGAAAGCAATATATTTTATTAGTATTCATCCTTAATAATTTTTAGCCATTATATTTTAAAATTTCTTTATTGTATCCTCATTCACACAAAGAAGTGTAAAATCTTGGGTGTAATATCTTAAGCTGAAAAATTTTTCCCTCTGCACCTAAAAACAATTGCTCCAGTGACTTCAGACATCTCTCAATTTAGTTATATTTATCAGTTCTTCTTGACTTTTAGAAAGAAAAATAGATCTGAAAACTGATTTATTTTTATTTTATTTTATTTGCAGTACCAGGGATTAAACTCAGGACCTTGTGCTTGCCAGGCAAGCACTTATTCTACTGAGCTATCTCCCCAGGCCAACTTCTTTATTTATTGATCTAAGGTGGATAACGCTAAAGTTTGATCTTTCCAATATGACTTTTTGTCATTTGAGGGGGTATTAGGAATTGAACTCAGGACCTTGTGCTTGCCAGGCAAGTGCTGTGCCAATGAATTATATTCCTAGCCCTATCATTTTATTTATATTCTTTTGTTAATATTTCTATTAGTTGTATGTGTGAGCCTCTCAACTTCATTTTGCTTTTGTCCCAATATGTTCAATTTTTCATTTTGTTTTCTTTTAATCTTTGCTGTTACTTTAATCCATTCACTTTTGAGACATGGTCATGTATTTTTGAATGTCCTGTAATATTTCTCTTGTGTTTTGGGCATGGTGCACAAAAGACAAAATCTATGTGATGTTTTTCAGCACAGTGAGCTATGGTTTTGAAGAGATTCAATTTACCTCTACTTTGCTATTCTCAGTGCATGATACTCTTAAGACTTTCAACTGACCATTTGGTGGGCCTGTGTTTTCTAGGCTTCTGGACATGAGGAGGACTGGAAGATTTAGATCTGCTCCCTAGAGGTCTTTAGCTCAGTTCTCTAGCCCCTTTCCCCAAAATATTTTTGTGAGTGAAATCAGACACAGGTAATAACTCTGAACACAGTGAGTGAAAACCTTCACAAGTGTAGTCTGCTTTGCTGTGTTTGGCTTCCTGCAACACTGAAGTGACCACCCCCAATGCTAAGGTGTAGATGTTGTTTGCACTCCAGAGGACCCTGTAGAGCGACTTGGTCTGTGATGTGACGATTTGTGGAGGTAGAAGGACAGTAAAGAGCTGGGGTCTTAGGGGTCCTCAGGTCATAGGGGTGTGCCCTGAGCAGGAATGACAGCACCCCAGTTTCTCTCTAGATCCCTGTTTCATGCAATCTTTCATTTCTTTTTGTTCTTCCATCTACTGCAAGGCCATCCTCAGAGTCACGTGACTGCTAGTGCTTCACTCATGCATCATCAGAACTATGAGATAAATCAGCCTCTTTATAAACTTAGCCAGCTTCAAGTTTTAGTTATAGTAATGAAAAATGGACTAGTACAGTTGGGCTCTGAGATTCCATAACCCATTTTCAGTGTATTTGAGCTAATCATAGTTTATGAAAATTATAACACTTATTAGTATTTTAAGGGTTAATAATTGGGATAGCCCCATTCTATACTCTATTTTTAAATTCTTACCCAACACTTTCTACTTTTAAGAATTAAGTTGATATTTTTACTCTATATTTGAGTAAGCTGCTTCCTGAAAGTCTTACTTAGTAAGGCATATATACCTAGGATTTGAAATGAAGAATTTCTGACTCCCAGACTTTCATCTGAAGACCACCAGACTATGCTTTTTGAACAAGTACAACTATATTCTTGATTCATGTTCTGCAACTTCATTTTCATTTTAAATGTTTTCCATGTTTCATTTTAAATGTCTCTGAAGGTAGTTACTTATATTTGCTTTTTTGCAAGTGCCTCCTGCCTTATTCCTCATGACTTGACTTCCATCCATTTTACTTTATTGGAATATTTTCAAGAGGGATCTTGCTTTGCCCATTCTGAGTTTCAGATGATAGTATATGATTTTTAACTTTTAGTTGAAGAATAATGCACTAATGTGGAGTCTCATAAAATCAATGAGTGAACACTAAATTCAGTGAGTTGTTACACATTAAACATCCTTGTGTTTTAAACAATTGGAACATTTTCGTGTCCTGAGAGTCTCCCCTGATGCTCCTTCCCAAACAACTCGCTTTCTTCCACCAAGTTTTCCCCTGTTGCAGTTCTTTGTACACTAGATTAGTTTTGCTTGCTGTTAATCTTGATACCGAAATGTAGTAGACCCCTCATTTATGACCTCACATACAAACAACTTGGGTCATGACCAGAATTTTGGCTTGAACCTATGACCAAGCCTTGATTCTTTTGTTCATCAGTGTTGTCCCATAGATATGTAGTTTACTTGTGGTGCTTTTCAATGTTCTATTGTGGGCTGGGGAGATAGCTGCATAGTGGTGCATGTCTTTAATCTGAGTCCTGGGGAGGCTGAGACAGGAGGATTACCATGAGTCCATGCTGCACAGCAAGAACCTGTACCAAATACATAAATAAATATTTGATTTAATGTTTTATCACGTAAATATACAAAATTCAATTATTTTAGCAGATCTTTTATTTATTTTTAATTTCATGTACTTGGTACAGGGTCTCACTACATAGTTTGGGCTTGTAGTGGTCCTCCTGTCTCAATTGCCCCAGCACTGGGATTTCAGGTGTGTACCACGATGCCCAGACTCGGTGGCCAGATCTCAATGCCCTGGGAGTGGGACTGGTACAGCATAAGGTACTGGGAATTGAACCCTGGTCCCTGCACTTGCCTAAGCAGGTGTTAGTCCACTAATCTATCTTGCCAGCCCTTAGCAGCTTTATTACGACTTAACTGATATGCTTGAAGCAATATATGTTTTAGTACATGGTTTAAGTTTTAACATATATGTACATGTATAAAACTACCATTACAAACCAAAATAATGAACATATTCAGCATGCTTCCAAATTTCTTAGTGGGTCTTTCTAAAACTCCCATTAGGGGCCAGGGAGATGGCTCAGTAGAATAAGTGCTTCCCTGGCAAGCACAAGGGTCTGAGTTCCATCCCCAGTTCCACCAAAAAAAGAAACTCCCATTAGTATGCATTGCCCTGCATCCCAAAAATCAGTGATCTGTTTATTATTATACTTTAAATTTTTAAAAATTTGTGTAAATGAATTATATAATGCTTACACTTTTTGTATCTGGCTCTATTATAGTTCACTTAGGATTCATTTAACAAAAACACCATTCCTTTTTTTTGAGCTATTCCACTTTATGGATATATTAGATTTACTTATTCATTCATTTACTGATAGACATTTGATTAATTTTTAGTTCTGGACTTTTACAAATAAGACATTTATGTAAGAGTATAAGGACATGAAATTTATCTTGGGAAGTATCTAGGAGTAGATAGGTTGTATTCCAAAAATATGTTGATTATTTAACAAACTGCAAACTGTTTCAAATACTTGGATACTCAATCATTTTAGTTTTAGACATTCTAATGGGAATATGTATTTTATGTATTTGACGACACTACTCTGAGTCACCACCTCCTCTAATCAGCCCTGTTGGATCTCTTCCTCACTGCATGTTTTATGACACTCCTGAAAGTACAAAGCAGGAGCAAGAAGAATGGTAGAAGTGTGACCCAAGGGAAGGGTATATTTTGAAGTGGTTAGTAGCAACGTGTTTTTTAGTATAACAAAATATTAAAATTCAACCATTCATTTCAATATCTATATAGCTATATCTTTTTTTTCATTTATTTTTATTTTATTAAAATACAAATGTCAATCAGACAGTTTCAAGACACCTTAACCATACAGATTCGATGAATTAATACATTGCAAACTGTTTTCATACTGTTTTGGTATTGTACAAGGTGCATACATGATATTATATTTACAGATATTATTTTAGCAGATATCTCTTATCAGTGAATTAAGAGTGTAGTTGCTTACTTATCTTATTTTTTTGTACCTGAATTATATCAAAAATTCAACAATTATTTTCCTAGTGGATGACCATAGTACTAGAAGCCGACATAATATCCTGTCCAACGACCATTAGTGCAGATCATGCCTCTCATAGGATTATGTAGAATCACAGTGTTATCTATCCCAACTGTACTGTCTATACACACACATCATGAGTTTTTCTTTCTATACCCCTTCCTTTGTCTACACCTGTCAAAGGTGGGCACTCCATTGTCATTCAACTAACTTAGGTGAAACAATTGATGAGAGTCTCAGGAGCCATTTTGAGCAATGGGGAACATTTACAGACTGCGTGGTAATGACAGACCTGAACACCAAGCGTTCCAAGGGCTTTGGGTTTGTCACGTATGCCGCTGTGGAGGAGATGGATGCAGCCATGAATGCAAGGCCACACAAAGTGGACGGAAGAGTTGTGGAACCAAGGAGAGCTGTCTCAAGAGAAGATTCTCAAAGACCAGATGCACACTTAACAGTGAAGAACATCTTTGTTAGTGGCATTAAAGAAGATACTGAAGAACATCACCTGCGAGATTATTTTGAGCAATATGGAAAAATCAAAGTGATTGAAATTATGACCTACTGAGGCAGTGGAAAAAAGAGGGGCTTTGCTTTTGTAACCTTTGATGACCATGATTCTGTGGATAAGATTGTCATTCAAAAATACCACACTGTGAATGGCCACAACTGCGAAGTGAGGAAAGCCCTGTCTAAGCAAGAGATGGCTAGTGCTTCATCTAGCCAAAGAGGTCGAAGTGGTTCTGGAAATTTTGGTGGTGGTTGTGGAGGTGGTTTTGGTGGCAATGACAGTTTGGTCATGGAGGAAACTTCAGTGGTCGAGGTGGCTTTGGTGGCAGCCGTGGTGGGGGTGGATATGGTGGCAGTGGAGATGGCTACAATGGATTTGGTAATGATGGAAGCAATTATGGAG
>PVKA01012160.1:28240-58728 GCA_004027165.1 Ctenomys sociabilis | reverse complement strand
ATATGCTGTATACAAGAAACACACTTAACACAAAAGGACATTCATAGGCTCAAAGTCAAAGGATGGAAAACAGTACTGCATGCCCCAGGACCTCAGAAAAAAGCAGGAGTAGCAATTCTGTTCTCAGACAGTCTCAACTTCAAACCAAGAATGATCAAACAACACAAAGAAGGCCACTATATATTGGTCAGGGGAAAAATTCAAGAGCAAGAAGTAACACTCATAAATATCTATGCACCAAACACAGGAGCACCCAACTATGTAAGACAAATCTTAAGGGACATGATAAACTTAATGTCTAAGAACACAATCTTAACAGGAGATCTTAACACACCCTTATCTCAAAAAGATAGGTCAACCAGACAAAAAATTAGCAAGGAAGTAGCAGAACTGAACCAGAGCTTGGAACAAATGGACCTGGTGGACATATACAGAGTGTTCCACCCAACCACAGCTGAATACACATTTTTTTCTGCTGCACAAGGGTCATTTTCCAAAATAGACCACATACTAGTCCAGAGGTCATGCCTAAGTATATGCAAGAAAATAGAAATTATCCCTTGCATATTATCTGACCACAATGCAATGAAACTGGAAAGAAATGACAAAAGAAACCAGAAAAACCCACTAAATTCATGGAAACTAAACAACACCCTACTCAGCAATCAATGGGTCGTAGAAGACATTCAACAAGAAATTCAACAATATGTACAATTTAATGAAAATTCAAGTACAACTTACTGGAATTTATGGGATGTGATGAAAGCAGTTCTTAGAGGGAAAATAATAGCTATGAACTCACACATTAGGAAAACAGTAAGGGAACAAATTAGCACCCTAATATTGCACCTCCGACAACTAGAAAAAGAAGAGCAAGCAAAACCCAGAGCACAAAGACGGGAAGAAATCATAAAGATTAGAGCATGAAAAAACAGATTGAGATGAAAAAAACAGTTCAAAGAATCCACAAATCAAAAAGTTGGTTCTTTGAAAAACTAAATAAAGTTGATAAGCCTCTAGCCAACCTCATCAAAAAGAGGCAAAAGAAAATTCAAGTACAAGCGACAAGGAATGAAATGGGTGAAATCACCACAGACCCAGTGGAAATTCAGAAGATTATCAATAGTTACTTCCAGAATCTTTACGCTCACAGATTAGAAGACACAGAAGAAATGGACAGATTCCTTGAAAGGTACAAATTACCAAAACTGAATCAAGAAGATGTAACTACTCTCAATAAGCCGATAACAGCCAACGAAATATGAAACTTAATAAAAAGCCTACCAACAAAGAAAAGTCCAGGTCCTGCTGGATTCACAGCTGAATTCTACAAGAAATTTATATAACATATAATGCCCACACTCCACAAACTCTTCAATGAAGTTGAAAAGGAAAAAGTCCTCCCGAAATCATTTGTGGAGGCAAGTATAATACTGATTCCAAAATCAGGGAAAGACACAACCAACAAGGAGAACTACAAGCTGATCTCCCTCATGAACATGGATGCAAAAATCCTCAATAAAATCCTAGCAAACAGAATATAGCAAATCTTCAAGAAGATCATACACCATGATCAGTAAGGGTTCATCACAGGGATGCAAGGATGGTTCAGTATTTGAAATCTACAAATGGAGTACACTATATTAATAGACTGAAATCTAAAAACCACATGATCATCTCAATTGATGCAGAGAAAGCCTTTGACAAAGTCCAACACTCATTCATGTTCAAGGTCCTACAGAAAATTGGAATAGATGGACTCTATCTTTTTTTTTTTTTTTTTTTTTTTTTTTTTTTTTTTTTTTTTAGGCCCAGGCATATCAGCCTGGTAAGGGCTGTTTTCACAGTCATGAATATAAGCATCTGCACATCAGATGGGATCCAAGTAACCAGTCTGCCACAAGGAAATAATTCATAATGGGGACTCTTGCTCTCTGCTGTTATGGTAGTTTGGGAACTCAGCAGTGTTATAGTCCTATTGGTGTTGATAGGTAAAGCCCTTTTTGTTGATGGTGTACCTGAGCACCATGCCTGTCTTTTATTTATGCATTGCTGTCACAAATTACTTCAAAAACATAGTGGCTTCAAGCAAGATTTCCTTATTAGTTCCTGTGGCTTGAAATCTGGGTGTACCTTAGCTGAATTTCAATTCAAGGGTGGGCTGCATGTCACTCAGGATTATAGGCATCTTAAAGTTCAGCTGGAGAAGGACCTGCTCCCAAACTCATGTGCTATTGGCAGGATTCCTTTTGCTGGCAATGGGCCAGCCATATGGATCTTTTGCTGTATGGATTTTTCTCATAAGGCAATTCACATCAGTTTGCTTCATCAGCACAACCAGGTGACATCAGCCAGAGAGAGCTTTATAAGAAACCACAAATAATGTGGCCTCATGTAAGAGAGAAGTCAGTCTTTAAAACCTAATCTCATAGATGATAGCCCAGGGCCAGTGATGTAGTTCAGCAGTTTGGTACCTGCCTAGAAAGCACAACCTTAGTTTGATTTGTGATACCAAAAAAAAAGGAAATTTTTTCAATAGTGTTTTCATTAGAAGTCACTAGGTCCAGACCACACTAAAAGGGAAGGGATTATACGAGAATGTGAATACCAGAAGGTGGGGGTCACTAGAGGCAATCCTGGAGATGGTTTCTCCTCCAGTTCCTTGTGATTCAGAGCATATTCATCCCTTTCCAAGTTCTCTAAAAGTCTCATTCCATTACGGCACCACCTCAAAGTCTAGAATATATCTAAATCAGTGCAGATGTGACTGTAGAACATTGGGTGTATTCCTTAAGTATGGCTTCTTAAATACTGTTTTTCTCCATGTGCAGATTTGAGGAAGCAAAGGACAAGTCTGTCCCCAGCGCACCACCCTGGCCCCTGACATAATATTGGTAGAACAGGCATAACTGCTACTGACACTGTAGTCCAAAAATGGAGATGGGAGTAGGGGTGGGAACACAAAGGAGTTACTGTTCTATAACAAGTCTAAAATCCAGTTGGAAAAATGGAAATCTTTTTATTAGATTACAAGGCTTAGAAATAATACTCCATGGCTCTTGGCTCTGACTTCTGGGTTTTTGATTGTATCTCCTATGTTTTCCTTCTATTTTATAAAGAGTAGCACACGTTTGTAGCTGATCAGTTTACCCAGTCAGCTTGCCAGTAGATATTTGGGGGTCCAGTGGAAGCATTTCCTCTTGTATTATCTCTGTAATAAGCTGCTACCAATATATATTACATAGAGGAGAGTGGTGCTTTGCTTCTGTGGGAAGCTTCAGCATTCAGCAATGGCTGGAACCAGACTGATTTGGTTGTAGTCCTTGCTCTGGAGCCCGTGCTTTCCACCATGATCATTCTGTTCAAGAATCTGTTGGGCAAGGAAAAGGGTAACAGGACGGAATTTGGATGACATCCACAGAACAGGACATTTTGTCTGACTGAGATCTTCCAAAGTGGATTCTCTGGTGCTCATTTGTGGAACATGAATATCCTCATTGTGTGCCCATTCCAAGGGAGTCATCCAAATGCCTTTTCCTTAGACTTCCTTAACAGGATTTCAGTCCTAAGTCCTTGGCCATGTATTCAAGTCACTAGCAACTTCTCATGAGTCAAACGTATATATTTCTGATCATTTATGTGACCAGGTAGTTTTCTAACTGGGAGAATTTCATGTCTCAGCATCCTTTGGGATCAATTTCAAGTGAGGTTGTAACCCTGCAGCTAGCCATTTCTGGCAAGTGCTAGCACATCATGCAGGGCTATCAACCAAACTTGAATATTGTATCCCATAGTGGTGTGGTCACAGGCAACTTCCTCTGAGACCTCAAGTGTAGGTTGGAACGGGATGGCAGTACAGCAGGTGGAGTATGACCCATCTGCTGAGGCAGCTGACTTGTGTATTTTCGATCTGCCTGTATAAAGATAACTTCATGGACCTAATGGTGCCATTAATACAGAGATCACTATGAGCTGCACAGCTACATAGGCCACTTGGTGTTCTATGCTCTCTTCACTTATAAGATAAATCCATTTTTTCATTTTTATTTTTCTTTGCTTCTGGGACTCATCACAATATAACCACTTCCAATCTTAGTTTCCATTTTAGTCATTTAAAAACTGCTGTTTAGCTGGGGATATAGTTCAGTGGTCCAGTGCTTGTTTGGCAAGTGCAAGATCCTGAGTTCAAAATCTGGAACCGTCTCTGCGTGTGTTGGTCCAGGGAGATGGCTCAGTGGAATAAGTGCTTTCCTGGCAAATGCAAGGGCCTGAGTTCAATCCATATGTTTCCCTTCTTTCTTTTCTCCTTTTCTTCATCCCAGTTGGTCCTTCTGTTTGAATAGTTCCTTTTATTTTGCAGTATCTATTGGACCTTTTGGATTTTATTTACTCTTTCAGGTTCTTACATTTTTTATCCATTCCTCCGTTGATGGGCATTTGGGTTGTTTCCAAGATTTATCTATGACAAACTGTGCTGCTGTAAACATGGGTGCACATATATCACTGTGGTATGCTGATTTCAGTTCTTCTGGAAAAATATATGTAATCCCAACACCTGGGAGGCTGAAGCAGGAGGAGCACTGTGAGTTCGAGGCCAGCCTGGGCTACAAAGCGAGTTCAAAGCCAGCCTGCATAGTGAGACCCTTATTCAACAGACCAAGGCAAGAGGATCACAAGTTTGAGGCCAACCCGATGCCCCAGGAGTCCACACCACCACTGCTATGGGCGAAATGACGTCAGGGCAATGGACTCTATTTTAACTTGATAAAAGCCATCTATGACAACCCAAAAGCTCATATAATCCTAAATGGGGAAAAACTGAAATCATTTACTCTTAAATCAGGTACAAGACAAGGATGTCCTCTATCACCCTCCTATTCAATATAGTCTTGGAATTCTTAGCAATAGCCATTAGAAAAGAGGGAGAAATAAAGGGAATTAGAATAGGTAAAGAAGAAGTTAAATTATCACGATTTGCAGATGACATGATACTTTACTTGGAAGACCCCAAAAATTCCACCAAGAAACTACGAGAACTGATACAGAAATTCAGTAGCATAGCAGGATACAAAATCAGTACTCAAAAGTCAATAACATTCCTCTACACAGTTAACAAGCACACTGAAAGGGAAACAATAGAAACAATACCTTTTACAATAGCACCACGGAAAATGAAATACCTTGGGATTCACTTAACCAAGGGAGTCAAAGACCTTTTCATGGAAAATTACAACACACTAAGAAAAGAGATTATGGAGGATTTCAGAAAATGGAAAGATATTCCATGCTCCTGGATAGGAAGAACCAACATGGTGAAGATGGCCATACTCCCAAAATTGCTGTACAGATTTAATGCAATCCCTATCAAACTGCCACCAACATACCTCCCAGACATAGAGAAATCAATCCTAAAATTTATTTGAAACCACAAATGACCTAGAATAGCAAAGGCAATCTTGGCCAATCAAGACAAGGCAGGAGGCATCACAATTCCTGATTTGAAATTATACTACAGGGGCAAGGGGGATGGCTCAGTAGAATAAGTGCTTTCCTGGCAAGTACAAGGGCCTGAATTCAATCCCTGGTTCCACCAAAGAAATTATACTACAAAGCCACTGTGATAAAATCAACATGGTATTGGCAACAAAATAGACCTGAGTGTCAGTGGAATAGATTAGAAGACGCAGAGGCATCTACAAAAACACTCAGCCATCTTATCTTTGACAAAGGGGCTACACAAGCTCACTGGAAGAAAGACAACCTCTTTAACAAATGGTGCTGGAAAACATGGCTTTCTACATGCCGAAAACTAAAACTTGACCCACCTCTATCACCATGCACTAAGTTAAAGTCAAAATGGGTTAAAGATCTAAACATTAAAACAGAAACACTCAATCTCCTGGAAGAGAAAGTAGGAGGAACTCTTGAAGACATAGGGGTAGGCAAACAGTTCATGAACAAGCATATATTCTCATGGGAAGCACTTGAAAGAATCAACAACTGGGATCAACTCTTCTTAAGGAGCTTCTGCATGTCGAAAGAAATTGTCAACAGAGTGAAAACACAACCCGCAAATTTTGAAAAAATCCTAACTCTTAAACAATCAGACAGAACATCACTGTCTAGAATATATAAAGAACTAAGACATAACAGGGCCCTCAAATTTACAGACCCAATTCAGAAATGAGCATCTGAGATGTATACACACTTCTCAGAGGACGAAATTAAAGAAGCAAATAAATATATGAAAAAATTCTCCAGATCACTAGCCATCGTGAAATGCAAATAAAAACAACACTGAGATACCATCTCACTTCAGAAAGAATGGCTATCATAAGGAAATCAACCAACAACAGATGTTGGAGAGGTTGAGGAGAAAAGGGAACACTTCTCCACTGCTGGTGGGAATGTAGACTGGTACAACCATTGTGGAGATCAGTGTGGAGACTCCTCAAATCAGTAGGACTAGAAATCCCATTGAAGCCTGCTATTCCTCTACTGGGAATTCTCCTAAAAGTTCTGAAAACATTGTATCATAGTGACATATGTGTGCCTATATTTATAGCAGCACAATGTGTGATAGCAAAATCTTGGAAACAACCAAGATATCCATCACATGAGGAATTGTTGAAAAACATGTGGTATTTCTATATAATGGAGTATTACTCAGCTATTAAGAATGATAAGTTTGAAGCATTTATACTGAAGTGAATTCCACTTGAACATATACTCATAACTGAAATAAACCAGACACACATATGTAAATTTCGTATAGTCTCCCTAGTATAACAAGTGAAAAGCAGATATACAAAAGGAAACGTACAACAACAATTAAAATCAATTGAGTCAGATAAGGCAAAGTGAATGGCATATGGTGCAGGATACTAATCAGCTTTTCTTCTGGATGGTTAACAACCTAAGTTCACAGATCAAAGTTGGAGAAATAGAAGAGCCACAAGGCCAACCAACATTTTGGCTGTAGCCTTTCAAGGTCAGTGAAGACTCAGGACATAGGAGAACCTGTGCTGCAACATCATGAAACTCAGGTGAGCTCCAAATTTTCTGAACAAGGAGATTATGGAGCCACAGAGGAAAGAGATTGAAGTTCTATAGTGTGCCTGGGGAGAGTCTCATGGAGAGAAAACTTTCTCTCAGTTCTCACAGAGAGCAAACTGATCAAGCATTGGCCGTGACTCATCCACATGGATGACACAGACAAAGGAACTACAGAATAATGTACAGGACTACAAGATAAACCCTGAGGGGATTTCACTGACCACATAAGAAACATAAAGTACATGTGTTGGTATATAAGTCTTGATCTATCTAGGTCTTAACCATCCAGCATAAAAGTATAAAAATGAAGTATACATCGCAGGGCCATAATATTAAGCTGAGCTGTAAATCGCTATGGTTGACAACGTCTTTGAATAACTCACTATTGTTGTGGAATGCTGGACGGTGTTGGATTGTATTGTTGAGTTCAAGCACCTAAGTTAGTTGAATGACAATGGAGTGCCCACCTTTGACAGGTGTAGACAAAGGAAGGGGTATAGAAAGAAAAAATCATGATGTGTGTGTATAGACAGTACAGTTGGGATAGATAACGCTGTGGTTCTACATAATCCTAAGAGAGGCAAGATTTGCACTAATGGTGGTTGGACAGGATATTATGTCGGCTTCTAGTACTATGGTCATCCACTAAGAAAATAATTATTGAATTTTTTATATAATTCAGGTATAAAAAATAATTAAACAGCTACACTCTTAATTTACTGATAAGTGACATCTGCTATAATAACGTCTATAAGTATAATATTATGTATGCAACTTGTATGATACCAAAACAGTATGAAAACAGTTTGCAATGTATTAATTTATTGAATCTGCCTTGCTAAGGTGTCGTAAAACTGTCTGATTGATATTTGTACTTCAATAAAATAAAAACTATATTTTAAGAAATAAATAAATGTTATATACCATATCACTAGAGTCAAGTCTAAAAACCACATGATCATCTCAATTGATGGAGGAAAGGTTTTTGAAGAAGTGCAACACTCATTCATGGTCAAAGTCCTATAGAAAATTGAAATAGATGTACTCAACTTTAATCTGATAAAAGCTCATCTATGACAACACAACAGCTAATATAATTCTAAGTAGGGAAAAACTGAAATCTATTACTCTCACATCTGGTACAAGACAAGGATGTCCTCTATCACCCCTCCTATTCAATATGGTTCTGGAATAATTAGCTAGAGCCATTAGATAAGGGAAATTAATAAAAGAAATTAGAATGGGTAAAGAAGAATTTCAATTATCATTATTTGCACATGATGTGATACTTTACTTGGAAGATCGAAAAAACTCCGCCAAGAAGCTACCAAAATTGTTACACAAATTCAGTGCATAGCAGGATACAAAGTCAATATGCAAAAGTCAGTAGCATTCATGTACACAGATAACAAACACACTGAGATGAAAATTAGTGAAACAATACCTTTTACAATAGCACCATGAAAAATGAAATACCTTAGAATTAATCTAATCAAAGAAGTCAAATACCTTTTCAAGGAAAATTACTGTACTCTGAAAAAAGGGATCATAGAGGAATTCAGAAAATGGAAAGATAGTCCCTGCTCTTGGATAGGAAGAACCAACATCTTGAAGATGACCATACTCCCAAAATTGTTGTACCCATTTAGTGCACTCCCTATGAAACTACCACCAGCATTCATCCCACACCTAGAGAAATTGTTCCTGAAGTTTATATGGAACCAGAAAAGACCTAGAATAGCAAAGACAATCCTGGGCAACAAAGACAAGGCAGGAGGCATTAGAATTCCTGACTCAAAATTATACTACAAGCCTATTGTGATAAAATTGGCATGGTACTGGCAATGAAATAGACCTGAGGATCAATGGAATAAACAGATTAGAAGATGCAGAAATCTGTACGAGCACACTCAGCCACCCAATCTTTGACAACGTGTCCAAACATTACTCCTGGAAGACAGATAGCCTCTTTAACATATGGTGCTGGAAAAACTGGCTGTGTACATGTCAGAAACTAAAACTTGACCCAGGTCTATCACCATACATTAAGCGAAAGTTAAAATGGATTATAGATCTAAACATTTTAAAACAGAACCACTCAATCTCCTGGAAGAGAAAGTAGGAGGAACTCTTGAAGACATAGTGGTAGGCAAAGAGTTCATGAACGAAAATCAAGGTTGCCGCATGGTAACATTTGAAAGAATTAACAACTGGGACCTCCTCTTATTTAGAAGTTTTTGAAGGTCAAAAGAAATTACCAACAAAATCAAAAGACACCCTACAAACTTGGAAAATATTTTGGCAAATAAGCACTCAAGAAAACAGTCTGCTCTCTAGAATATATAAAGAACCGAAAAAACTGTAGGGCCTAAATTTAAAGACCCAATCCAGAAATGGGCATCTGAGATGAACATACACTTCACAGAGGATGAAATTAAAGAAGTGAATATATATATAAAAAATACTTCACATCGCTAGCCATCCGTGAAATGCAAATTAAAACAACATTGGGATACTATCTCACCCCAGAAAGAATGGCCATCATATACAAATCAAGTATCAACAAATGTTGGAGAGGCTGTGGATTGCGATTGTAGGCTGGTACAATCATTATGGAAATCAGTGTGGAGACTCCTTAAAAAAACTAGGACTGAAAATTCCATTCAAACCAGCTATCCCTGTTTTGGGAATTTTCCCAGAGGAACTGAAATCTTGAATTCATAGTGATATATGTGTACCTAAGTTTACAGCAGCACAATTTGTAATAGCCAAATCTTGGAAATTACCAAGATGCCCATCACCTGAAGAATGGATGATAAAGATGTATTTTTGTACAATGGAGCATTACCGAACCATACAGAACAATAAACTCAAAGCCTTAATATTTAAGTGGATTCCACTTGAAGATATACTCATAAGTGAAGTAAACCAAACTCACATGTGTGAATATCGTATACTCTCCCTTGTATAAGAACTTAAAAGAAGAAATAGAAAGGTATAACACAATTAAAAGGCAAATGAGAACTTGAGGATTAGACAATGAAAAGCGGGCAAGGAGAAAACGTAGGAAACATGACAGGGGCAAAGCCACACATACGTGCAAGATGGGTAAGGCAATCATCCTGAGAAACTACAGCAGGTTGTTGAAACTAGCAGTTACTTGGTGGGATTCTCACCCTGACTAACTATATATGTTGATTCCTGCGAACTGAGTGATTGCACTGAACATATCAATGTGTAATAGAGGGATCATGCTTGGAATACCTGTCATTTTGATGCTGTAAATACGTACTTCTTTTCAAGAAATACCAATTATGGCCAGACTGTATCTCAAGTAAATGTTTCTTTTTTTGTTTATTTTAAAAAAGGGTAACAAATGGAAAAAAGAGACAAGAAAAAAATGTCACAAGACTATCCTGCTAAAATGCTGTACATGGCTAGATTTCTAAGTACTGTGTCTATATACGTAAATGTTTATTCATTTTGTTCTGATTTCTTTTTATTTTTCTGATTTTTTTCCATACTCGGTAGAGACTTAAAGTTTAACATATCAATATTTGATGTAAAATACATGCTCCATATTATGCCTAAAGTGTTTGATATTCAGACAGAAAGTGAAGTTAATCTAACTGCATATGTTGTAGGGCAATAATAAGCTTCTCTTCTGGAGGGTTAAAAACTTAAGTTTGCAGACAAAAATTCATGGAAAAAGAAGGGCTGCAAAGACAGCCAACATTTTGGCCCTAGCCTTTCAAGGTTAGTGAGGACTCAGGACATAAGAGAACCTGTACTACAACATCATGTAACTCAGGACTGTCCCAAATTTTCTGATCAAGGAGATTATGGGGCCACAGAGGAATGTGATCAATGATGTAGTGTGTGCTTAAAAAGAATCACATGGAGAGAAAACATCAGGCTTTCACAGAGAGCAAATTGGTCAAGCAATGGCCATGGCTCATCCACATGGCTGACACTCTCAAAGGATCTACTAAGTGTCGTTTAGGGTTTCAGCATAAGTCCCGAGGGGACATGACTGACTTTGTGAGATACAAAAGTTACATTTCTTGTTACATAGGACTTACTTTATCCTGGTCTTAACTGTCCAGCAGAAAAGTGTAGAAATGAGGTATGAAGTGTGAAACCATGTTAATATACTGAGCTGTGGAAGCTGGAGTCACCAGATTCGGACATTGACAATCTTGTGGATAACCCACTACTATTGTGGACTACTATTCCATATTAGAATATTATAATCTAATATGCTGAATTCTTGCACCCACTGTATTTGGATAACAATATGGAATACCCATCTCTGACAAAACTGAAGAAAAAAAGGTGATATAAATGAAGGACCATTTTGTATCTGTGTATACAAAATAAGGTAGATATATAGCTTCTTTCTCTTAATTCAATAAAAAGAAAAATCTGTACTAATAGTGTTTGAACAGGATATCACATCTGCATCTTGTACTATGAATAACCACTACAAAAACAACAATATGCAATGTATTAGTTGTTGTAACTCTCCTACCAACCTGTTTTCAAGCTGTCTCATTGCATTTTTTCTAATAAAATTAATTAAAAATAAATTGAAAAGATAAGGAAAACAAAAAAATTAAGGTTTAATGAAAGGAAGGGTTAATATTTAATTACCTGATAAATCTAGCATGACTATATATATGGTAATCTTAGCAAAAATTTTCATAGTTACAGTATGTATTATAACAAACATTATTAATTTTCTATTCTTGTTTTGAAATTCTCTACCTTTTTATTGTTCTATGTTCAAACTTCAACTTGGGAAATTTGCTTTTGTCCATATTCTTGTTATTTGTTTTTCCTCTTTAAAATAAATAAATAGATGGTGCTTCTGGGCCTGTATATCTGTGTAGGGCCCTGGACACAGGTCTACATTACATAGGATGTGGTTTGTTGTGGTTGTCAAGATTAAGAATAAGAATACTTTAAGAGATACCAAGTGAAGTTTAGAAGACAATGTGAGGGCAAAACTGACTACTGTGCTGGGAAACTCTTGGTAATGCAAGACAAAAATAAGTGCAACATATCTAACCATAGGATCATAGTTTGTATAACTAATAGAGGTATCATTTGTCAGATTGCTTATGCCCGTATTGAAGGGGATATGATATTTTGTGCAGCATATGCACAAGAACTACCAAACTATGGTGTGAAAGTTGGTCTCACAAATTATGCTTTGGTGTATTGTACTTGCCTGCTATTGGCCCTCAGGTTTCTCAATAGGTTTGTCATGGATAAGCTCTATGAAGGTCAGGTGGAGGTGACTAGAGATGAATACAATGTGGAAAGTATTGATGGCAAATCTGGTGCCTTCATCTGCTCTTTGGATGCAGGCCTTGCCCGAATTACAACCGGCAATGACATTTTGGAGTTCTAAATGGTGCTGTGGGTGGAGGTTTATCTATCCCTTACAGTACCAAGTGATCCCCTGGTTATGATTCTGAAAGCAAGGAGTTCAATGCAGAAGTACATCGGAAACACATCATGGGTCAGAATGTTGCAGATTATATGCATTACCAAATGGAAGAAGACGGATGCTTACAAGAAAAAGTTCTCCTAGTACATAAAAGAACTATGTAAGTACAGACATGGAGGAGATGTATAAGAAAGCTCATGCTGCTATATGACAGAATACAGTCTATGAAAAGAATCCAAAGAGAGAAGTTAAGAAGAAGAAGTGGAACCATCCCAAAATTTCCCCTGCCCAGAAGAAAGATCAAGTGGCTCAAAAGAAGGCAAGCTTCCTCAGAGATAAGGGGCTATGAATATTTTTCAGATAAAAACCAATAAACTTATTTATCAAGCAAAAAATAAATAAGTATAATGCTGCTTCATTTTGTGTCTATGAGATAGGTTTTATGTTTATAAAACTTAAGAAAATGTCTTTTTTGTACCTTTTGTGCTGGGAAAATATGAAAGATGTTGAAATTCCTATAATCTACAATTGAAATGACTAGTTTTTTTTTAAGGGAAGTAAGAAATTCTACACAAAAACCTTAAGAAGAACAGACATCAAGACTGTTCTGTTCTCTATTTTGAGTTCTCTGCTTTGGACTGTGTTTTAGATATGGTCTGTTTTCTGCTTTACAATATAATGTCCATGCAGACAATTCATTACTTTTTTTCTTGATGCAGTAAATGTGACCTAGTTCCCAGCTTCTCAGGTTAACAGCAATAATAATCCTTGCCACATGATATTCATACCCTTGAGTATGGTTAAATATTCTGACTCAAAGAAATTATGTACAGCAGAACTCATGTGATGTCACTCCCTAGTTAGCTTAAAAAAGATTATAGCTTTTGTGTGAGTGCTATATCTGATTCTATCTCTTCTGTGTCTCATTATCACTGTAATAGTTGATACAATGTGTTGTGTCAACTTGCAAAATTGAAGGCTTGGCTGGATTGGCTCAGTGATTTCACACCCTGGGACACGGAGGCCCCTTCATACGGAGTAGAGGTCCTGCCCTAGGTTTTGGAAGGCCCACCCTAGAGTGATTTAGCACTTAAAGGATATAAAAAAGTATTGGAAGAAGGATGGTTAACAGTACTTCCTCTAGGGAGCTCAAGTCTTTGCAGTCATCATGGAAGGAAGAGAGGCTTGCTAGATGCTGTAGCTGCTGCTTTTTCCTTTGTTCTTTGTTGTTTTATGCCAATGTGAACTGCTACCCTCTGACATGTGCCACTCTGCCTTAGAGCCAGCTGAGTATGGGCTGGAATCTCCACTAACTGTGAGCTAAATCTTTCCTTCCTTCATTTGGGTCTTGGGTATTTTGTGCTAGCAGTGAAAGAGAAGTAACCAAGATGGAATTGGTATAAGATAAGTGGGCTCTTTGCTGTGACCATACCTGACAATGTGAATAACAAGCTTTTGGGAATGGCTTATTGCAAGATATAGGAATGATTTGAAGATGTTGCTAACTAGCAAAGAGCTGGAATGTTCTTCCATATTGAAAATTCTGGTCTGAGCTCAGAAGATTATAATGCTGACAGAAATCCTGCCTGTAAAGACCAAGTTAGGGATGTTTCTGCTCGGAAGAAGGACTGCCTGGGTTTTGGGCTTGAGATGATTTGTGTTATGGCTTGGCAGAAAGTTTGTTTGCATTTTGCTCATGTCCAGAGAGACTTCTCCTGAAACTTAGATTAAGCGCAGTGGACTGGTTAATCTGGCAAAGGAAATTTAAAGAAAGTTGAATGTTGAGGCAGTGGTATGGCTATTGTTGGTAGCTTTTAGTCAGATTTGTGTTGAGAATCAAGAGCAAAGAGCCCATGGATGATTTAAAATGTGAGTTTTGCCAGAAAGGACATGCCAGGCAGGCTGTCAACTGTAAAGATTGAGTTGAGATCTTCATTGGTCAGGAGAATAAAAAAGATGTCCTGACGGCATCACAGTAGGCATCAGGTCTCTTCCCTTTGCAGCCTCAGGTGTACGACTTTGCTTTGAAGAGAAAGCTATGGAGCCTCATGTTCCAGAATGGAGGCAGCAGCTACACCAGTTTCCACAATGGAAGTGGCATAGAGAATTTGTCCCTCTCAGAAACAGGAATTTGTTCCACTCAACCCCTACAGCCAAGAGAGAAGAAAATCTGTCTACTGGTCAAACTGTCAGCAGACCATGGCATCATTCACATGACATTGGTTTTAGGCACATGCATAATTCAGGAGTTCTGTGCTTGAGAAGGCTTCCACCTAGATTTCAGAAGGCCTGGGAGGCCAGGCAGTGTGTCACTGGGAGAGCAGTGTGTGTGAAGATGTGAGAGAGAAGACTTTTCAGTAGAAACCAAAGAAGTTTGGAAAAGCCTAGAACATGGATTGTCCAAGGAAAGCTGCAAGGAGGGAGCAAAGCCAGTATCAGAGAAAAGCCATGAGAGTTATCTGCAAAAGTGCCATAGAGGTGGAGTCATGTAAGGCTTTTGGAGCTCACAACTCATTACAGATTGCTTTGGATGCTCCACATGAAACTACAGGCTTAATGTTTGCCCTGCTGGATTTTAAACTTGTTTTGGTTCCAAAGATTTGTATCCTGCTTTGTGTATCTTTTGGAATGGTAAAATTTATCTGGTGATGGAAGTGTTTAATTCTTCATTTGTACGGGGGTTAAACAGCTAAGAGTTTGCCTTATATCTTGGAGGAGACTTGGGACTTGAACTTGCTCATGTCCAGAGACTTTGCCTGAGAGTGAAGTTAAGTGCAATGGACTGGTTAATCTGACAAAGGGAATTTCAACACTTGAATGTTGAGGCAGTGACATGGGAATTGCTGGGATTATTTTAGTCAGATTTACATTGAAAATAAAGAGCAAAGAGTCAAGCAGGATGATTTAATATGTTGTGAGTTTGGCCAGAAAAGAAATGCCAAAAAGGCTGTCAGTGGTAAAGACTGAGTTAGGAAACTATTAGGACTTTGGCAACTCTTGCAGATAGACTAAGTGCCTTTTGCATAATGGGATGTTTTGAGTATTTGGGAGGCTAGGGGTAGAATTTTATGGTTCTTAAGGATTGTTAAAGTTGTGTTACAATGTCCAAGTTGTAAAATGTTAATAATAAGCATGTCTGTCTACATGGACACTGATTTCATGAAATATGTCTAGCTGCCAAGTTGACAAGGCATGGATTGCAGTGGTTGATGCATTGTATTAACTTAGGAGGGTGAATTCTTGGCTGGATCTGCTCAGTAATTCCATGCCCCGGGAAATGGGGTTCCCCCGCTCTAGAATATGAAGGTCCTACCATATCATGTGGAGGACCATCCTTAGAGTGATTAGCACTTAGAGGATATATAAAGGGAACAGAAGAAGGATAGTTGGTGGCATATCCTCCAAAGAGGTCCGGTCTTCACAGTCAGCATGGAAGGAAGACAGACTTGCTAGACACTGCCTCTGTTGCTCTTCCCTTAGCTCTTCCACCACTGTGAACTGCTGCCCTCTACCATGTGCCAGTCTCCCATAGAGTGAGATGAGTATGGATTGAAACCTCCAAAAGCTGTGAACTAAATAAACCTTTCCTTACTGAATTTAGGGTATTGGGTATTTTGTCCAAGCAGTGAGAAGAGGGTAACTAAGACAATCATGAAACACCAAAGATACCTTGTTATATCATAGGATAGTAAACTGAAAAATGTGTGTGTAGCAATGATTTGAAACCTGCCAGGAACCATGTGAGATACTGACAATGTACAATTTTCCAGTTGAGAATTGAGATGACTGTAGTTTTGCCAAGTACACTCACTTGTACTCACATAAGATATCATAAGCCAGAATCATCCAGGTAAGCTGCCCATAGAATTCCTGATCCTTCCAATCTGTAAAATAAGCACACATCATTCCTTGCCAATAATTTTTCAATGAATTTGTAATTAATACACTAAGATGGCTTATTTCCAGGGAAATCAGGTTGGTTCACACAAGTGTCTGAAGTATAGGAATGAGAAATTTTCAATTGATATTATAAGCTATTTTATTTCTTCAAAGGTTAAAATAATACATTAACAAATCTTTTATCATGAAGAAAACAAGAAATAAAACAAGAACCTTTCTGAATGTGACTATGAGAGATAACTGGTGCTATTGAGCTCTTCAATGGTCATATAATTCAAAGGCTAAGTGACTGGCTATATCTTCAAGATAATATTTAAATCAGTGAATAGTTTATTTTTAGAGACTTAGAATAAATCAATAAAGCATTTGGAAATGAAACATTGTCCTTTGAAAAGAGAGTACACTGTATTTCTTATATACAAGACCCCTGATCAAAGATCAGGATTATTACTCAGAGCCATTGAGTCTGGTTCCTGAACTCCTTTAATGTATCTCTTGAGCTACCTTGTATAGGTGGTGCATAGGTTAGTGGTTCATGACTGATTTAACAATAGGAAATGTAAATATTTAAATCCTCAGCCTACCCTTGAATTTTAACCATTAGTGCCACAAATTTTCTTGGCCTGTTGTATCTAATAACAATACAGGTATGTTTCACCACCTTGAGAGACATGGCAGCTGTCATCACTAGGTAAATGATGATCTTGCTATGTGAGTAAGGCAGTGACAGGCTAAACTCTTCTTCTCTGGTATAAGACAGGGACCCAAATAAGGAAGAGAGAAGAAGAGGATGAAAGATGTCAGTCCCACAGCTGGTCTTCAGGGGCTTCATGCTATGAGTGCCCTTAAATTTCCAGAGAAGAAATAAGTCTCTCCAAACAGAGCAATTGCAGGTCACAACCCTATGGCTTGGCTGGTTTTATCAATCTGGCAGTTTAGGGTCAATGCAAAGGCCATCCCCAGAACCTAGAAAAACAAGAGGAAGTGTGAGGGTTTTATTAAAAAGTCATTTCTACACATTTTAAAAATTGAATTCATAGAAAAAGAAAGCATGAAATACTTGGGGATAATCCTTCTCATCATCACTTCCAATTCCCTCTTAAGAGCTCTGGCTTGGTGTGTAATTGTGTGGGGAACACAATGGTGACATCATGAAGTATAAAGTATGGGGATAATCAGTTTTTGTAAAAAGTCCAGAACTTCTGCTGCTGATACAGTCACATTCTCCTTCCTAAACACAGTGAAGTGAGTTGTCTCTCCTATGCCCTAGCCTTCCTGATTTCCAAGCAGAGAAACATCACTTTTCACTCAGCTTCTAGATTAGGCCTTAAATAAGATATGATATGCCCACACTTGGGTGAAAAACTGTTACAAATATTACACAATAAAAAGAACATGAACTGCTCTCCATTCACTCTTCATTTGTCAAACTCAGTGCAGAAACAAAGAATGACTATAATTTCTACAATCAGTTTTTTTTTTTTTTTTTGCTTAGTATACAAGGTCAAACATTTCATGTATGCTGCTTCTTCCAGTTAAATCGAAGGGGGGATAAAAGTTGGGCTGTGCCTGGGTACTTTTAATTTGGCTCTCATCTCTGAAGGTGAAGTTGGATAATAAAAAGGCTCTAGTCAACTTCTGTGGAGGGTCCACTACTATTGTGGACTGCTGGATTGTGTTGGAGTGTTTTGCTGAATTCAAGCACCTATAATATTTGAATGTCAATAGAATACACATGTTTGACAGGACTAAACAAAAAGGGGATACAAAGGAAGGAACATTTTGTGTTTGTATTCTATGAAAAGAAAGATTGGTAGTAATAGTGTTCGAACAGGATATCCTGTCTGCTTCTTGTAGAATGGATAACTACTAGGAAGGTAACAATGTAAAATGTATTAATTATTGAAACTGTCCTAGTAATCAGCTTTGAAACTGTCTCATTGATATTTGTCTCTCAATAAAATAAAATAAACTTTTAAAAAGAAACTAATATATGTGTGTGTGTGTGTGTGTGTGTGTGTGTGTAAAATTAGTTATATATATTATATATTTTATTCTTAAAACTTATTTCTCTATCTCTTAAATCAAATTGGCAATAACACCATTTGCTACTTGACCAGGGAATTCATATACTGGTAAAGTAGATAACATTTATTACTCATATATTATGTATCTACTGCTATTCTAAAACTTTACATGACTTAAATCATTTAATTCTCATTGTATTGCGAGGCTTACCTGGATCATACATATACAGATGATAATGATTCCAATATACAGGAAATTGGAATGAAACCACTCCTGTATTTTCATATAGCAACCCTAGGAAGAAAATGACAGACACAAGTGATACTGCTTCATAATTCAACTTTATGAGGAGGATTATTTGGGAAGGTAATTTGTATTTTATCCTATATTATATAAAGAGATTTGTGTCATGCATTATACTTTCTTTTTTGATGGATAAAGAAACCAGTATAAAAAGAATATTAAAGTAGAGACTCTTCTGCCGCTATTGCCAGTACAGTGGCACTTAATGTGGAAATTTGAGATCCTGACTGACAGAATTAAACTAGCTCTCAAGAAGTAGGTTAAAATAAATTTCTGGATGTTCTTTGAACACTTCATGGTCAACTAGTACTTTAAATCATGATATAGGCTATGTGTTTAACTTGAATGTCAGTAACTAGTGAGTTCATCATAGCAATAGCAAATCCCAGAGACACTGTTGATTAATGTGTACTGCTGTTTTTCTCTATATACTAAAGAATACTGGAGCTTCTCAGACCACCTCATGAGAGGACAGTATATGGTGAGAACAGGATCTTATGAATTTAGTCTGATTGGAAAGTGACTTTTCTGTTTTGAAGACAGGCAGGTTGTTTAGGAAGTTAAAATAATGATCTCTTAAATTCCAAATCCTGAATTTATGATTCAGTCCACTAAGGGGCTGAGTCTCATCTTCTACAAAGAATATAAACATAAGAAGCAGGGCAAAATTTTTTAACACAAAGATATGAGTAGCAAGAATTTACCTTAATTCCTGATTCCGAAGGGCAAGATTCTGGTGGGTCCCCATTCCAATCACTTGTGTGATTTACTCCACAACAATGCAGCTAAAAGCCAAATACCCCAAAACATCATAATTAGATTGAAAAATAAGAAACAGAAAGTAAACTGGAGCTTAGAAAAAGGGTGGCTCTTCAGATCTGAACCTATAGCACAAACTCCAAGTCCTATCAAATCTGTGATTCTATTTCATTCACATCAACTCTCTGTGAAGTAGAGGGGCCAGGTTTAATTTATTCATATTTTATGATCACTACTTGTGTAACTAGAGGCTTTATAAGAGAGTATCAAGCTAACATGTCTAGATTTTCCAACTAGACCACAGAAAACAGGACTGTTTGGTAAAATATGGAAAACAGATAAAGTAAATCAATATGATATATTTAAGTTTTCTTCTCATCTTATTAGGGCTTATGCCATGAGGTTATTTGAGTTGGTAAAGGATGAACAAAAGTGTGCCAATTGGACTGACTTCTTCCCCCTTCTCCTCCCATCCTCCCTGTTTGTATTGTCAAGGAAATATCCTGGAGTTAAGGACCATAGACAGTACACTGAAACTACCAGGAAAGGAGTGCTAATTTCCAGGGATGCAAAATGAAGTCTGGACTATTTCTGAGAATTCCAGCTGTACTCACATGCTTCTGGATTGAGTCCCATGCTGCCTTTGTGCTGTTATCCACATTGTAACGGTGGATGCTTTCGGTCAGACCCTCAGCCACGTAGCTATTCAGCTGTTCCAGGGAGAATGTGTTGTAAAAAGCAAGTTCATAGTTTTCCTAAGCACTATGACAGTACGAGGAGGGTGTACTTCATATAATAAAAGAACAGAATCTTATTTTTCTAGATCTATGGTTTTTACATAGGAGTAAAGGGGTGATTAGAGCATGAACTATCCTTGAGCACTGAGACAATCTTCATCACCAATGAACAAAGTACTTAGAATATACACTTGCTTTACTATTTTTTTCAGTTACCTTTTAAGGCACAGTCAAAATTTTTTATGACATTCTTTCCCTAATTACAATTAATCTCTATTTCCACAATCTTCTACTTGATTCCCACATGTATTATAAAAGTCTACTTTGTACTGAGCCATCTCTAATTTCAGAAAAACGCAATTAGGTGTGTTCTTTATAACTTACCTTCTTTTTTATTTTATTATTTATTTATTTATTTTTGTCTTTTTGAGACAGGGTCTCACTATACAGTTCAGGCTGGCCTTAAGCTCACTTTGTAGCTCACGCTGGTCTCGAACTCACAGCAATCCTCCTGCCTCAGCCTTCCGAGTGCTGGGATTACAAGCATGCGCCACCACATCTGGCTTATAACTTACCTTCTGTTCATACACAAAGAGCAAGATGGCCAAGGTCACCTCAGCAAGAAGAATAAACAGCAGGAGGACAAAAAACTGGGAAAAGGAGAGAAATTGTAATCATGATCTCAGTGTCTAAACCACTCCATCTGCATGGGCAACATCCAAGCAGGTGTCTGCACATGAGAAGGGTTTTATATTTCCCCCTCCTCAGAGCTTTGTATACCTTCTTTTGGTTTATAATAAATTTGTGTTACTTTCCTATAACATCACTTTAAAATCAGTCATCAGTTTTGTGACTTTGTTCTCTGACATTCATTATGCCTATCAGAATAAGAGGCACATCATAATATTCAACACCATCCAAGGAATAAACAAAGAGTTCAGCAACTATTGATATCAGCCTAATGAAACTGTTGAGCAAAACACAGAAAACTAAACCATGTATCTTTACAGTTTGGTGACTGGCATTTTCTACTAGAGCAAGGCTACCTTAGAGAGAAGCATGGATGGTGATGAAAGTTGAGAGCTGCCTTACACAGGTTAGAGAAAAGTAATATACTGTCATTATTTTCATTAAAGTTGTTCTGCATGGGAAAGAAGATTAACCAAAAGACTTAAGAAGAACCAACTTGATTGCAAACCCATAACTCTGAGTTACAGAGGCACAGACCCAGCAGGATCTGTTTGGAGAATACAAGAGATAGGTAGCACTATTCTTTCACAACATTGAAGGAAAAACCTAAGTCTGAATATGCTTTCCAGTATGGTTAGAAAGAAAATAATTGAGAAGCTCTAGAATCTCTCACATTTGACTCAATGGATGCAACTATAGTCACCACCTAAATTGGGTCACTCTTGTTGTAGGGTGTTTTGAGCATATACAAGTTAAAGAGCAGCCTCTGATTTCTGAGGAAGGTCTCAATGCTTAGAAAAGTCTAGTGATTATTTTTCCACCAGTTAGTGACTGTAAGTCAGATCCTGCAGTATGTCCCAAATTGAGAATTAGATGGTGGATGACACTTGACTTCAACTACAGTTAGCAAAAATCTAAATGATGTGAAGGGAATTATAATGATAAGAGTCATTATTAACAATGGACAACACATGTCAAAGGAGATAGTAATGCCCTCTCCAACCTATTTCTAGAATACAAGTCAGAAACAAAATATTGGTTTGGATAAATGTGGCCTATCTGAAGTGTCAACATCATAGTTTTCTGTGCCTATACATGATCTGTAAAGGAACTTATTGCCTTGGACTTGTGGCATCATCTATCCTTCCCCCGATATAGAACACACATGCTGTGAGGACTTACCGACATAAGCAGACACTTATTCTCTTTGATAGAGCCCATGCAGCCCAAAAAGGCAACCACCATAATAATTGAGCCCACAATGACGAGGACATTCCCCAGTGTGAGGAAGGGGAGTTTATGGAAGAGCACTCCAAACTTGTTGTGGATCAGGAAGTAGATCCCAAAGCCCAAAATGCAACAGCCACAGAACTAAAAGGAAAGAAAAAAAGGTAACATGCTGAGATAAAATGTGGTTCTTGAGCATCTGTTCACTCACATTCTCAAATTTCTGAAATCAAAATCCTCTTTCCATACATTTAGTCAAGATAATCATTAACCATTTCTATTCCAAGATTCTCCCTAGTCCCAAAAAAGAAGAAATTCCTACATTTTCATATGGATTCCCATTCATATCTCATCTACCCATTTTCAGATACCAATGAAAGGTCACCGCTGAAAGTCACACAATACTTTCACCATAGACAAACTAATGTTATGCTTCAGATATTCTACTCCTTGTCCCTCAATTACTCACACATGGTTTCCTTTTGGAAACTAGGGCCTAGTAGAAGAGATGACTTGCTTAAGAAGCTAATCTTTTTAGGAAAAAAAAATACTAGAGAAGCAAAATTGTAAGAATTTCAATGTAAGGTCAGGTATGGTGCCACATTCCTGTAATTCCAGCACTCAGGATTCTGAAACAGGAGGATCCTTGCAAGTTCAAAATTAACCTGGGCTACAAAGTGAGCCCAAGGCCAGCCTGAGGTGTATAGTGAGACCCCATTATTTAAAAAAGAATCTTGTTATATGCAATGACCTCTAGTGTACCTTATATATAAATGTCAATTGCTGCATTTAATAGGAGAAAACATTCTAAATACCTATGTTTTCATATATTTGTCGTCTATAGCTGTCAGATGGGGACAGCAGCCTAAAACCCGCAAAGAGAAACACTTCCATTAATAGCAGCACTGATATCTTTCAGCTCTGTAAACTTATCCTATGGTAGGATGGGTAGAGATTAAACTTTTACTCATTTCTTCAGAGCCTTGATGTGCAAGACATGACAGTATTTCATCTCATGCAATACTGTTTTTTGGTTTAATTTTTGTTTTTCGTTAGCTTGCTTGAGACAGTTTCTTTGTAGTTCAGTTCAGGCTGACCTTGAGCTCACTATCTAGCCCAGGCTGGTCTCAAACTTGGGAGACCAATCCTGCCCCAGCATTCTAAGTACTGGGATTATAGGACTGCACCACCACATCCATCCAACTCATACCAAACTCTTTATATACAAAGAAGGTAAGCTCACTCAGGAAAAAGTTAGCGCAAGCATGCTCAAAAGAAACACTTACCCAAAAGAGCAGGTTGAAGAGAAATAGGACATACTTCAGCAATTTCAAGCTACTCATGCCCATCCTGTAATATCTTTCTCTAAAAAATAGAAAGAAGGAAGGAAGTAATCCAGCTCTGAAACCTGTTACCAGAGACCCAAAGCACACATTGTTAGGGTTAAGGATGATCAGCCTCACCTCAGGCTTGAGCTTTCGCTGCCTCTGATGTTTCCCCACACTCCCTGCCCTCTTAATTTCTGAATTGAGATACCCATTGAATCATGTTTAACATTCACTTTTACTCCCAATTTAGCAAGCAATACTTAATATTGAACTAAGCACTACAGTGGTCTGATTAGCCAGTTTTTTAAATGCCTACAGGTTTATTTTAATTTTATTAAATTTGTATAAATATTAAATTTGTATAAATCTCTATACCTACAAGTGAGGAATTATCATACCTATACCTTCTTGTTGCTTTTATTGCAGAAACATTTATGGTATTTCCTGTTCTGCATGCTGTGGGCAACGGGGCTAGGACTAAGTAGTTTCTATGCTCCAGAAGATGTCAGTCTTACATTAGAAATCTCAAAGGGGCCAACAACTACACATTGAGGAAATGAAAACAGTGCACTGAGTTTTTAAAAATATGTATTTTCTAAGAGGATATATACATACTTAAGATCTTTTCCTTAGTTCTAGAGATCCAGATAGAAACTTTTTGAATTTTCCCTCAGAGGTAATAAGATCCTATTTACAGACAAATTTTTTGAAAAACAATAACATTTTATTGTAACATCAATAATTATACCTGAAGTTATTTTCCTGTAGCTGTTTGCTAGGGTATGCACTGACTGAATTTTCACAATGTATTCGGTTCCTAGCAAAACACAACTGGACAGAGGGAAAAAAGTCTTCCAAACAAAACTCAGATGTGGAAAAATCATGTCATGCAAATTTGTCTTTGCCTTGGACTTCAAAGGACTCTGCTATGGCATAAGCGTTTTTTGGAATACAAGAGGAAGAAAAAGCTTTGACCAAGGGCACAGAAGGATAGAATCAAAGGGTGACGCCCCTGGGGAGGCTGCAAAATGAGCTGCACAGTCAGAGCTGAAACTGAGGGCGCAGAACAGAATGAACTTCACCCAGGGTTGGGTGAACCCAGCAAAAACCCGAGTGATGCTAGTGGTGGTGTGTAAACTGTGTGAATGGAACAAATTAATTTAGTTAAACATGAAAAGATATTTCCTCTCTGTCCATTCAAAACCAAGTAAACTGATGGATATTTTTTAATATTGCAAATTTTTCACTGTTAATTTTGCATGTTGGATTAATTAATCATTCATATATGCCTGAGGCAAAAAATTCAATGTAGACTTGTTTAGCTTTAAAAAACAGACATTCTACATGTAAAAAATTTGCCTACTTACAACTTACTGTACTTATTTTATTTCAAAATGCAATATATTTATTATTTCAGTAATGCTACAGTCATAGAAACTATTTCTGAATTCTTTTAATGAAATTTTAGACTTCAGAAGAAAACTTTTAATACGTTCAATTTTAATAAAAATATTTTGTTATTATAAGCTAGTATCTTGCTTGTGCAAAATGTTTAAAAGAAGAACAATAAATGCAAATACAAAATAAAAACACTCACAATTCCTTTATATATTAAGTTTTTCATATGTATTCTGCCAGAATTTAGCTTTAAATTTGGCATGTGGGTATAATATTTGTTATGGTTTGTGTCTAATTGTCCCCACAAGGCTTCATGTAGTCATGGGGCAGACTTCTAGAGTTTGTGATTAACTCATGATCCACTGGGATTACAGGTGTGAGTGCTGCTGGGATTATGGATGTGAGTAGTGTGCCCAGCCTGGGGTAGACAGCCTTAATGCAGTATAAGGGAGGCAGACTTGCTCTCTGTAGCCATTGTTGCTGTTACTCCTGCTTTTTGCTCTCTGCTCCTTGCCACCACCAGGGAAGGTTGCTCTCTGCCATGTGTCCCACTGCCTTGGCGCCAGCTGAATATGGGCTGAAACCTTCAGTAACTGTGAGGTAAATAATATACTTACCTGGCACGAGAGATTCCATGGTCACTGTGAGCTAAATAAGCCTTTCCTTCCTTCATTTTGAGTTTTGGCTATTTGTCTCACCAATGAGAGAAGAGTAACTGAGACAATATTTTACAAAATGGTATTATTCTATGTAGTTTTAACTTAACTTAATGTATAATATTTTATATATCATACATGTACACATATGATTATGTGTAATATATTAATTTCTGTGATAATAAATAAGCTTGTTCATTCTTACAAAACATTACAAAATATACATCTTAGTATTCATTCTTCTAAATTATTTCCTAGACATTTATTACACATTGAAAACTGAGCCACACACAATGTGAGATATTTATATAATGTATAATACTATTTTCAAGGTCTCATAGATGAAAGGCAAATTTAAAAAATGAATTAAATACCTCTTTTTATTTACTGGTTCCAAAGGTCATAAAATTTACCTCATTGCTAGCTTTGTTGTTCATTTCATTTTAAAACTGTGTATATTTTTTTTCTTTCCTAGTGCAAGCATTGTTTTAGTAACAAATACTAATTTCTTTTTAGTGTCAAGATAACCAAGAGTCATACAGTCTTGAGAAGTAGTTTGTCTGAGATAAATAATTCTGGTGAACTACTTCCACTCCATAATGGAGTAGATGTCTTTTAGAAGCACTAATTATTTATATAGTGTGCAACTCATAACCTGTTCTTTTTTCTTTTTCCTTCCTCTTTTCTTTCTTTCCTTGATACTCAGGGTTATTTTTAATTTTTTAAAACTTTCATGTATTTATTTGATACAGAGTCTCACTATGCAGCTTGAACTCATAGTGATCATCCTGTCTGAGCCTTTCCAGGGTTGGGATTACAGGCGTGTACTGCCATACCCAGTTTCAGTGACCAACACTTTGCACCCAGGGGTCCAGGGGCATGACATGAGGTACCTGGGATCAAACCTGGGTCCTTGCCCTTGCCATTCAGTGCTTACACCACTGAACTATCTCACAGGTGCCCTCAGGATCATTCTTAAGTTTTCACTATTACTTTAATTAAGTTTAAATGAAATTAATGAAATTATATTGCTGTTGGATATACTTGGAAGTTTAAAAAGGATAATAATTTACTATGCAGATCTTTGAAGTCACACTTGATTTCACCTCTCACATATGCCATCAAATAGCATTGTGAATATAAAAGCAAGAAAACACTTCCAGTCATTTTTTTCCTTATGTACAATGGGATAATACTTACACAATGTGGGGTAGATGTGAAGATCAAATTATTTTAGCACATAGCGTACGACATGACTAATACTCAGTAAATGGAATCCTTTCACTGGCTTCTCTTCAGATCATATAAATCACCTTTTTCAATAAATAGAATCCATATTTATTTAGTCTCAAGGAACCACTCTTTATCAGGAGTGGATGAGGGATTTTTGTATTTCTCAGTCCTTTATCAGTATTATCCTAACAAAATGTTTCATAGATTAAGACATATTTATGGGTTACAAAAATCCTAGCAATCTTATCTGGAAATTTTATGTCAATTTAACTCCTAGAATATTGCTATGGCTTAGATTTAAAATGTCCCCCCACATTTTCACTCTAGGAGGTGGAGCCTGGCTGGAAAGGGCAGGAGGGAGGTGATGCCCCTTAGGTGTACTCTTGTACTAGTCCCTCTTTTCTCTCTCTGCTCACTGTTCTTTGTCTTTCTGCCTCTCCTTCCTGGCTGCCATGAGTAGCTAAACCTTCTATCTTATACACAGCAGACTGAACTGAAACCCTTAGTCCAAATAGGCCTCTTTTCCACAAAGCTGTGGGTATCCAGTGCTTTGTCCCAGTGACAGAAAAGCTAACTAATACAAATTTGGTACAGAGAGTGGTTATTGATAAGAATACGCCTGACCATATGGCTTAAAAACTGTTAGAGTTGTTTTATGGGAAAAGTTTTAAGAGGGTTTGGGGAAGCTGATTGCAGAAGGCCTAAAATGCTGTAAACTGGTGTTGATGGCAGACTTTTGTGAAAACTCAGAAAATCATAATGCTTACAGTAATACAGATGATAACAACAGACATGGGAGATTTTAATTGGGAATAAGGTACTCATTAGCAGTTGAATGAGAAGCCAGGTATCTTATGCCTCCCAAGCATTGGGATTATAGGTGTGTGCCACCTGCCATCTCAATTGCCATCTCAGCGTGCCCCAGGATCAGGGCCAGCACAACTTGAGGTACTAGGGGTTGAACCCTCGTCCTTGTGTCTGCCTAAGTAGGCATTTTAATCTGCTGAGCTATCTAACTAACCCTTGTCCATGTTTTAATTATTCCTTAAGACTATATAGGAGATTGAAATTAAAGATTATGGAATAATTAATCTGGAAAGTAAAATTTCGGGGCTGGGGAGATGGCTCAGTAGAATGAGTACTTCTCTGGCAAGTGCAAGGGCCTGAGTTCAATCCCTGGTTCCAAAAACTAACAAACAAACAAACAAACAAAAAAGGAAAGTAAAATTTCAAAGCAACCCAACATTCAAGCCGTTGCATGGGTACTACTAGCTTCTTTTAGCCAGATCAAGAGCAAAAGTCAGGAACAAAAGTGCATAAAAGGCCAGCCAGATAACTCAGCAGACTAAAACACCTGCTTAGGCAGAGCACAGTAGCTGGGGTTCGATCCCCAGTGTACAAGCCCTGCCCGTGGGGTGTGCTGAGAGGTGATTGAAACTGGGCATGGTGGCAGACACCTGTAATACCCGTTGTTGGGAGGCTGAAAGCAGGAGAATCACTACAAGTCCAATCTGTGTAGGGAGACCTTGTAGACCTTGTAGACCATGCACTAAATACATTAAAAAATAAAAATAAAAAAGCACATGTTTATGCTTCATGTTTGCAGTTTCATCAGAAGAGAAACATCTACAAACAGGAGCAAATGAGAATGTGGTTTTTGAAAAGATTAGCATTAAAAAGAAGCCATGTACTTTGCATCATGACAATGAGATAGTTAAAGGTCTGAGGAATCAACAAAACCCCACCCTTCAGAGTGCAAAAGCATAAGCATTAATTTCAAAAGAAATCCTTGTGGATTTCTGGTCACTCAGGGCTACACAGCGAAATGCTTCCTAAATTCATTCACCTAAGCACTCAGAGGCTCCTGAAGCTGTGATCCTGGCATCATCTATGTGGTGCTGGTTTTACAAGTAAAGGTGAAATCAGGGAGCTTTCACTCAGATTGCAGAAGACCTGGTAGGCTAGGCAGTGAGCCTCAGAGTATGCAGTGCATGAAGTTTTGAGACTGAAAGTGTGGTAGAGACCCCAGGAGGTGTTAGAAGCTGGGAATGTAGAATGTCTGCCAAATATTTTAAAAGCCACAGGCATTGAACAATCCCAGCCTAAAAGAGATGCCATGTCATCCACAACTATTAGTATCACTGGAGCAGAACTGCCTAAGCCATTTGGAGCTCACATCTCACTACTACCTACCCTGACTGTAGACATGCAGCTACAGGATTTAATATTTGCCTTGTTGAGTTTGAGTTTTTGTTTTGTTCACTTTCTGAGTATTCTCTTTTCTCCCATTTGGAACAGAAAGGTAACTGTCTTCTATTATTGTAATGGGTCCATATAGCTAAAAGTTTGCCTCGAGTCTCAGTGAGACTTTGGGTTTGACTTTATCAGCACTAATGGAACTGTTAATAATTTGGCAAATCTTAAAGGTAGACTAAATGAATATTGTATGATGAGATGGGGCTATTGCGGACTGGGGGCAGAATGTTACAGTTCAGGTCTAAAATGTCCTTCTAATGTTTGGAGGTATGGTATGCACAGAAGACATGGGTCACTCAGAGTGTGACAGAAGAGTTTTCTCATAGCTGGATCTCTCTCTGTCTCTCTATGTCTTTGTCTCTGTCTCTCTGTCTCTGTCCGTCTGTCTGTCTGTCTGTCTGTCTGTCTGTCTGTCTCTGTCTCTCTCTCTTTCTCTCTCTGCTTCCTGCCTGACATGGGCTGAGCAGCATTTTCTCCACCATCTCCCACTTCCCCCCTGTTTCTGTCTTGGACCTAACTGACAATAGACTGAAATGATAGCCAAAATAACCTCTCTTCATTTAAATTGTGGATGTTACATGGTCTGTACCCCCATAGAGAAGCTAGTCATGACAACTGTGCCATTTATCCATCTTCTTTTCCAAATTCTTTCAAATTGTTATTTCGACCTTTTGCATGATAATTGGAAAGCAATAAAAGAACCAAATGCATACATCCCTAAGAAAAGAAGCAATTACCACGTAAATTGAAATTTTTTTAGTTGAATTAATCAAGAATATGATGTTCAAGTTGACATAGTTAAATGAGTATATCTTTTTGAACAGCTAAATACTAATTATCATGCTTCCCAGTAACCTAGAGCTGTGTTATCCTTTTGAGCACTTAAAATTGAGCTATTCTGAATTGAGATTAATACAAATGTATAACACAGATTTAGGACAAAAAGATTATATTAAAATTTTTGTATGGGTTATACCTTGAAATGATAATTTTTTGAGCATATTGAGATTAGTAAGATGTATTGTCAAAATTAATTTTACCCTTTTTATTTGAGTGAAAATAAAACAGGGACTAAGTTTACCCACTTACTGGAAACAACAACAAATATACAGATTACAAAATGACAGCTAACAAGACAATGGACACAAAACACGGAAGAACAGTGACCTCTGAGAGAAGGAACATGAATGAACGTATGCATTCTATGATTGTTCCAGTTTACTGCATTAACAATTTTAAGACAATGAGACAGAGAAGGGAATCCTGGGAGATTCCCTTGTTGAGGAGACAAAACTGAGATTCTAAGGAGACAAAGATATCTGTGGTTTACAGGACAGAGTAATGTAGAAGAGAGAACTGCTCAGAAAAAAAAAAAAAAAAAAAAAAAAAAAAAAAAAAAAAAAAAAAAAAAAAAAAAAAAAAAAAAAAAAAAAAAAAAAAAAAAAAAAAAAAAAAAAAAAAA
>PVKA01012160.1:0-28140 GCA_004027165.1 Ctenomys sociabilis | reverse complement strand
TTCTAAATGTTAGAAATCTAAATTAAAGTTTTTGAAAGGACTGTATTAATTTTCTGAATGGTTCAAAAAGAAAATCCATTTCTTTGCCTTCTAGAAGTCTCCCTTCTTTGCTTCTGTGTCATCCTCATTTCTTGACCATTCTTCACCTCACTCAGATCTCTTGTTTTTATCATCACATTTGCTATTTTTTATTATTCTGTTTCCTTCTTATAAAAACTCATATATCTAGATGTCTTGCCTGAATAATCTTATTTCAAAATAGTTAATTTACTCATACTACCAAGTCACCTTTGCACTAGAAGATGCATGGCTTGAGCAGGTTTGAGGTATACAACATTGAACTTGCCATGTTGCCCAATAAAATTTATCTGACCACTGATTAGCAGATGCATGTAAAGAAACTGTTCAAGGTCAGGTGATGTGTGAATTGTGTGCCTGGAAATTGAGCAAAGCTGGGGCAAGTCCTATTTCCACTAGCTAGACTGAAAATCCTCAAGACTCACAGTGACATTACACTAATGTGTCTTACCTCTGTAATCAAGAATGAACAGCCCTAGTTTGAACACCACTGATAGAGTTCGCTACAGCAATCTTGAAAGCATGCTTTCCAAAACAAAACATTTTCCAGAACAAAGCACAATAAGTTGTATACAAATAGTATCCAGTACCAAGTTAGGTAAAATTAAGAGTTTATATTCACTTAAACTACCAGGCATGCCACAAGTGAAAGTGAAAATAAGGCTATGAAACATTTATTAGAGTTAAGAAGTGAGCACACTAAAATTGCAAAATTCAAGATTCATTGTATAAAAATTGTAAGTATTTCTACATACTAACAACATATAAATAAAAATAGAAATGTATCATTTACAATAGCATCAAATACAAAATATTTAGGATTAAAGCTGATATTAGATGTGAAACACTACACTGAAAACAAAATAGAAACATTGCTGAGAAAAATTCAAAAGGATATATATCCATAGATCAGGAGACAATATTGATAAAATGTTGACATTTTTACAGATTTGTCTACATATTGATTGTGATCTCAGCCTGTAATAGCACAAACTATTTTCTCTATATAAAAGAAATCAATCTAATTTCATGAGTTACATATAGCCACAACTTAAAATATAACACAATGTTGGTGTCAGAACAAAAAAAAGTCAATGGAGCATAAAGCCCAGATATAAACAACTGATTTTCAGCAAAGATACGCAGTCAACACATTACAGAATTAAGGCTACTCTTCAGTGAAGAATACTCAACCCAATGAGTAACAGTATGGGTTAAAAAAAAGTGGCCATGAAACCTCTCAATATATTTTTTTTTAATCTGAAAATGGATTCTACATCTGATTATAAGAAGCAAAACGGTAAAATCCCAGAGGAAACTGTAGAAGAAAATATTTGCAACCTTGATTAGCCGAAGAGACCTCAGGTGCCAAAAGCACAATCCATAAAAGAATTGGTGGAATGAACTTCAAAACTGAAAACGCAACAGTAACCAGAAGTTTTTAATATTTTACTCATTTCATTTCTGAGAAATATCTCTGCAAGTTTTGTTTTCCCTCCGCAAAACACACACACACACATATGCACGCACACACATACACACCACAAACACACACAAACTCAAGAAGAGACAAATAAGAGGAATAAAAGAGAAAATTTGAGGAATAACAGATTCAGATGCTCTTGAAGGTCCACTTTCTTCCTCTTGGGAACTTAGCAAGATGATACTAACACCTGAGTGGGGATAGAGATCATGAAAGCCACTCCCTAAATAAAAAATAATTATATAGAAATATCACACACTCAACTGAGCAGAGGGTGTCTTTCTTACCCTTAATATGTAGCTGTGTGTGCTAGAGAGTCCTTCTTCTACAGGCCTGTTCATTAGGTACTTAAACAAATTTTTTCCAACTTACGCAGAACTCTACGAAATAAGAAAAGCTGTTTCTTTGGTAATTCTATCAACAGCTTTGACTAACCTGAATATAATCATGAGACAATATTAAAGAAGCAAAATAGGGAGACATTTTATAAAATAACTAAGCTTTACCCCAAAAATATCAATGATATGAAGCAAAGGGGAAGATTCCAGAACTGTTCAGGTTAAAAGAATAGAGACATGGTAGCTAATGGCAATATATCATCAGAGAGTTCCTTTACTGTAAATAATGTTGATGGGGTTAAAGGGTAGAATCTGGATAAAACTTATACATTGTTAGTATCCTATCTGTGTTAGTTTCCAGATTTAGATCACTGTAATTATGTTAGATGATTTTTTATTTGTAGAGATGTACCAACTTCTGTACTTAAAAAAAAGTTACATTAGTGATTACTGTCCTATAAGAAAACCAGGTAATTAAAGCAAATATAATAAAATGATAATACTTAGGAAATACAAGTATTTTACCTCATTCTGGGGTTTTACAAACTACTCATACTATTTTCTTTTCTCAGACTTCCTTGTAATTCTAAATATTTGTCAAAAAGTAAAATCACCAACAAAAATTGTTGAAAATGAGTAAAACGGACCAAGGTGTTCTGTTCCCCAAATTATTACAGTTTAAGCCCTTAGTGATTAAATGCTGACATAATATAACAGTTATTTTTAGAAAAGTGAACCATAAAATCATTTTAAGGCCTCAAACTTTTTTCTAATATAACATGTATATTAAGTAATGATTCAGATTTACTTGGGCAACTTTTAAAAGATACAAAGTATCAAAATCATTTGTCATTCTTATTCTGCAATTTAGTACTTTTTAAATATAAAATGCTAAAGGTTTGGTAAATATATATCAAACATCTGATTTGTTATTATACTAGTTTCAGATCAACTCCATTTATAATTATATATTTTATGTTAGATTATGTTAAAATGTACTGACATTTTCTTTATGTAAACAAGGAATGTGTTCTAACACTGCCTCTTTAGAAATCTCTGGGCCAGTGCCATGCTCGGCAGTATAAAGTGCTTGCTTTTAGAGAAGCTGTATTTGGAGAAGTGTTTAAATTACCTTTTTGTGCTTAATGCCAGTCCCAAAACTGTAGGCATCTGAATTCAGCAAAATCACACAATATGGTCCAATAGTCCATAACAGTAGTGAGTTATCAGCGCAGCTGCCATTGAGCCAAAGCTGTTGACTTGAGCCTTTTATAGCTCAGCATATTAATACAGCTTTATTTTTTATACCTTGTGGTTATATTTTTTCTACTGGATGGTTAAAACCAAGTTAAGGCAAGAGCTATACAACTAAAAATGTAACTTTTGCTATCTCACAAGGTCAGTCAAATCCCTTCAGGGTATACCCTGGAATCAGGTATAGTTTCTCTAATAGCAGCAGTATACCCATCTCTAACAAAACAAAACAAAAAAGGAGGTTATAAATAAAGGGCCATTTTGTTGTGAAAATTATATATATATATATATATATATATATATATATATATATATATATATATATATATATGCAAGATAGTTAGGATAGATATACAGCTACTTTCTCTTAGTTCAATGAGAAGATTTGTACTAATATTGTTTAGATAAGATATCGTGTCTGCATCTTGTCCTCTGAATAATTACTATGAAGACAGCAATACGCAATATATTAATTATTGTAACTGTCATACTAACCTGTTTTGAAACTTTTTCATTGCTATTTTATTTTTTTCTCATTAAAATGAATAAAAAAGTAAAGAGCCTGCTTAGGCAACCTTAGGCAGCTGCAGGAACCACTGTTCAATCCCCAGAAGCACATTCCACGCCAACCCCAGCCTCCTTATTTATTTGTAATAGAAAGAAAGAAAGAAAGAAAGAAAGAAAGAAAGAAAGAAAGAAAGAAAGAAAGAAAGAAAGAAAGAAAGAAATATAAAGAAATCTCTAAGAAAAAGCAGTATAGTGTATCATAATGAAATAATATTCCATAACAAAGCAGGAGCTATTTAAATAGCTACTTGAGTAATTTTATGATTTTGGCCAACTGAAAATAGTTTAGAACATTATAATAGCTAACATTTATTCATCTCTCATGGTAAGTTATCTTATTTGAAGCTAAACAATCTCTAAATTCCTCCCTAAATACTTTTTTTTTACAGAGCTAAACAATTTGTTTTATTAACATTATGAAAATAGTTTGCAATGTATTAATTTATCAAATCCATCTTGTCAAGGTATCTTAAAACTGTCTCATTGATATTTGTACTACAATAAAATAAAAATTAAAAAAATAAATAATTTGTTTTATTGACTTCTTAGTTTTTAGAAAGTTAAACTTAATGTCATATCGCTCCAGTTTCATGTATTATTTACAAATCATGCAGAATATGAGTGTGAAGAGATACAAATTAGCCCATGCCCAAAAAGATATACTAGAATACAGAATCATATTCATAAGTATATAAAAAATTCTTGTAAAGATAAAATGGACTACTTAGTTTTTCTGGGACTTTTAAAATTGATTCAAGTCACAATCACATACTCTGTTGTTGTGAACAACCGTATTCTAGGTTTTTGCCTATGATTCAGACTTCATGACTGTGATGAAGCTAAATCTATTAAATGAAATTCTGGTTCTTCGGTGGAAAACGCACAGACTTCTCCCTACATTCTAACATTTGTAGTATAGAATTCTAATTTTATTTTAGTAGTATATGTGTACAATATATAGTGATTACATTTATCATGGTGAGTTGGTACATGTCCATGATGCATCCTAATTTTTTGTCCTTTTCCCCTCATATTCTTCTATACTCCCTCCATCTTCTTCCCTTTCCCCTTTGGAAAAGCTGTTTCAATTTTTACTTCCATTCTTCTCTTTCAATCTATTTTCCCTTCCTTCCTTATCCCTCCCTCTATTTCTCATTCCTCCTTTCATTTGTAAAAGATCTTTCATTGTAAATGATTATAGAAATATTACACTTTTCTTGACAATTCTTCACTATAGCTATTATTTATTGATACTACTACTTGGCTAGGAACTCTACTGTCTCCCTGTGAAATGGATAATCAGTAGATGACACCTTGAACAACCCTCCATAGACAGTCACCATCTCCATTCTGAGTAGAGGTCACTCTTGGACTTTAGAAATGAACAACTTCCTCTTTTCTAAAACTTGCTTCCAGACTGCCACCCCAAACTAATGAGCTTTCAGCAGCAATTTTCTTCTCCTCTGCTGCAGCAGCTAGCCTTCTGGCTTCTCTGTGTTATAATGCTCCAGCGTTCTGCACCTACAGTAGCAACTGATCCCGGTAGCTACTTAAGGGCAATTGCCTGACTAATAGGCACAGAATGACCTACACAAAGTGGACGCTGCATGGGAGTACATAAGCTGACTAAGAACACAAAACCGCTGTAGCTAAATCAACATAGAAATTCTTAGAACGGAAGTTGAGAAAAAGAGAGTAGTTGTAACTTCACAAAAGCTCCACCCTTCCTTTCTGATCTAAAGGAATTTTTTTTTTTTTTTTTTTTTCCTTTTTGAGACAGGGTCTCACTATGCAGTTCAGGCTGGCCTTAAGCTCATTTTGTAGCTCAGACTGGTCTCAAACTCACAACAATCCTCCTGCCTCAGCCTCCCCAGTGCTGGGATTATAGGCCTGCACCACCACGCCTGGCTAAAGGAAAATTTATATTGAAGAGAAAAAAGAAATCTGCCTCTTCATCCTCTTTCAAAGCTGTACCCCATTAAGGCTGACTGAGACCTGTTTATTCAATAATTTTGCCATCCATTGTCAAGTGCTAAGAGAATGGTCTTTCCCTTTCACATGATCTTCTGACTTGTTATACTATAGTTTATCTTACTTGATTTCATTTCCAGCGTGCTGGGGGTTCACACTTCTTTGACTTTGCAGACATCATGCTCTGTCTGGAATGTCAGTAACTCCAGTCTCCGTAGAAAGCTCATACTCTTTTGAAAATGAGCTCAAAGGCCGGCCAAATAACTCAGTGGATTAAAGTGCTTGCAAGCAGGTGCAGGGGCCAGGGGTCCATCCCCAGGACTGCTGTGCCGGCCCCGCCCCCAGGGTGTGCTGAAATGGCAATTGAGACTGGGATGTTGGCACACGCCTGTAACCCCAGCTCTTGGGAGGCTCAACAGGCAGATCACTGAGTCCGATCTAGTAGTGAGACCCTGAACACCCTGTGGACCCTTCCCTAAAATACAAACTTACTTAATTAATTAATTAAAATTTTAAAAATGAAAATGAACACAAGCAGTCACTCCTTTTTCCATGGAGTCTTTAACACAATTCTAAACTCTTCCTTCATATTATACACATTCTCCTGCCCTTATATTAAAAAACATATGGAGTTATATTTGTGTATTGTTACGACTGTTCTCCATGACAGGCATTTTGATATTGATAAGTACCATGCCAGTTCACTCTGTGTCTGTGTAACAGAGAAGAATGCCTGGCCACTGGCATGTTTCAGGCCCCTTCCAACAGGGGCCTGAAAGTCTCTGGGTGGTCAGGCATTAACCAGAGAGCATAAGAAACTAAAGACCAATGGAGTGTTACCTTTCTCCATTGTACCTCTTATTGATGGGACAAAATTGAGATAATTTAAGTAGCGGTGACAACAGCTGTGAAGGAATGGTCTGGGAATAGTTTCCTGTGGGTATAAAAGTTCCTCATGCTTTCATTTTTAAATGAAAAGCTAAATGTGTTTCACTGGCCCACACAGGAAATACCTCCGGAAATCATGTTTCGGTTCAGCTTCTACCCCACTCCACCACAGTTTCAAAACAGTACAGATTCCACTGAAGATTGAGAAAGAAATACATTGTTCATACAGCCAGAAAGGTTATTTTCTGGCTCAACTTTCTTCCAAAGAACTTATAAGGAAGACATCTTTGATCTTCTGTGGGAGTTCTGTAGTGCCAAGACTATTTGTGGGCAAATATTTCCTTTCTGTCTAAACACTTTTCATAGCAGGACATTCTAAAATTGTGTTTGGCTTTAGTAAATACTTGACTGAGATGATCAATAAGTGAATATGTTAAAAGTCTAGTTTTTATTTCCAAATTCAAAGCTGACTAGTACCTGACATGTTTTGGGAATCTAAAGCTCTCTGCCAAATCCCCATGTGTCATTCTTAGGTGGGTGGGTGAGATCACAGAAGACTTTCCTATATCTGTTATAGGAAATATTCATATGAGATTTTCATAGATCTTTAAAGAAGAAAGATCTGATATAAAGTTTCCAATAGTGACCAGCAATTACAAAGTTGTCACCAAAAGTCAGAACGAAAGTTGCACTGCCATGCTGATTCCTTCCAACTTCATTAGCCATAGCCAAGATTCATGGGTTGCTTCTCAGATGTACATTAAATACAATATTCATCAATATCCATATTTTGTATACTAAGAATGAGTTAATTTGGAGGAGCTCTGCAGATCACAATATTCTTTCTGATCCTTGAAAGGTGAAATACTAAATATCCTTAGGGATATCTAGCCTTTAAAGCAAATTTACATGACACCTCTTGTGTTGTGATTTTTAGACAAACTTCCACATAGTCTCTTTACTTTTGAAAAATTTTCAAATGGGGAAGAGATACATTTCCCAGCTGCCTTTCTAAATGTCTTTGACTGTGAAGTTTCTTCCTACTTTAAAAATCTCGAGGTCAGTCTTCCAAAAACAAAAGTACATAGGAAATCTTCTAAGGCTCAACTCACACAGAAAATTATAGGCACCAGAAATTACAAAATACAATAAGTATTCACATTCTGTAGTAATTTAAGCATGTAAATTGCCAGACCCAAAGAGACAGCAGATAGTAGGAAACTTGTTAAGTCAAAGTATTTCTGACTTGACTAACTTTTTCGATGTTACTAACATATTTCTGATCATTTTCACTTGCAGTGCCAAATAGTTATGAAACAAAATATTTTAAAGTTCCTAGTGGAGCACGTGGAGACTCCTAAAAAGCTACCCTCCCCTACACAGAAATGTTCAGAGATTTACACTCAAACAAGGTCAAAAAGTGATCTATCTTACCTTTCTCACACAACTTGCCTCAGTCCTTCAGGCAGGATTTGGTTATAATCTTTGAGGTGGCCACAACGAGACTGGTAGCACAGATGTCCAGGCTATTTGTGTAAAAGGAGAAGTAAAGAGAAAAAAAAAAAAATGTGATCATACTGTGACGACAGGAAGCCAGATGAGAAGAGGGAGGAAGTGAGGCTGAGTCTACCTTCTTAGCTTCAGAGATTCAACCCATCCCCCCTCCAGCTTTTCAGAAGCTTCCTCCAGCAACCCACCCTGAACTACTTTCTGTGAAACAAAGAAACTTGAAGACCAAGTTGGTTCAACACTAACCTGAGAGTCCTGGTGGGTTTTGTGGTAATTTGGATGATAATTTTTGTCTAGAAAAGACCTGTGATTCTAAACCAACATGGCATCTCAGAATTACCTGTGAAACTGTTCAAGAATAGGTGTCCTTGGCCTTATCACAAGTCTCCCATTCAGGTAGACTGGCATAGGAGTTAAGTACTAAGTCAATATTTATATCTTTTCTAGGACTGAGACTTAGAAATGTCTTTTAAAATATACTCTTATTTCTCCCATTCTCTTTCCATTGGACTTTATGTAATCCCTACAATTCACTTTGACTAGACATCACGTTCAGATTTCTCTATGTTAAAAGCAAATTTGTCCTCACATGAAGATATTGTCAGTGATGGTCCCCAAGGCATGAATCAAAGTGCATCAGTAAAAATAATTTGCCTAGTGAAGGGAGATTGTGAGAACAAAGATGTGGATTTCAGTCTTAACTTCATCTTTGCTAGCTGTGAGATCTTCAGCAAATCTCAATCTTTCAGCCACAATTTATTAATTAATAGTAACAACTAGTAAAAGTCCTATTAGGGAGTGAACTACTATATGACTGATCTGTAAATTCTTCTTCATTTTTATTTTGGACAATTTTTATTGTTATATTCATTTAATTTTTAAATAATTTATTTACAATGTGCAATATATTATTAATCTCACACTACTATTCATTTTCAGAAATATTTCTCTAAACTTCACTCTGTTCACCTTATATCTTTCACATTTCAATATTTGTCTACAATTTTTCATATGGTATGTAATTATTGATTTTCAATAAAGTTAATGAGAAAAAATAATCTTATTATGTACTTTTATATCTGTACTTATAGTTGAGAGAATAGAGTTTCAAAGAGATTAGGTAAGAGCCAGCCAAATAATTCAGCAGATTAAAGCATCTTAAACAGGCTCAGGGTCTGGGAGTTTGATCCCCGGGCCTGCCATACCTGCCTCACCCCCGAGGCACACTGAGAAGATGATTGAGACTGGGAATGGTGGTGCGCACATCCATTGGCTACATACATGCTAGCCAAACACTCTGCCACTGAGATGTACCAAATGGTTCAATACTGCAATTTGTATTTACTAAGTAAGGAATATATTATTCATATTTTCCCAGACTTATTTGATCATGAGCAGTGTGTGTGTGTGTGTGTGTGTGTGTGTGTGGTTTCTTTCAGGAAACACTTTTCAGCATAACAGCTAATTAGGAAATGCCACTATAAATTCTCGTCCCCAGGGCTGTAATCACTGCCCTTACTCAAGCCTGCTGCCAATTCATAGATGAACTTAGGAAAGACTTCTTGTTGGACCCCCATTTCTCAGTTATCTCACCTGTTTTCTGGTTTCAATGACTCTGTGTTCCAAAGATTCACAAATCTATTGATATATACAATACAAACTTTAACTCAAGTTCCACATATATATGTATATTCACACATTCATCAGGCACTTTAAGTGCAGTATCTAAATTCATTTCAGTGAGCTTGACTTCCACACTCAAACCTGCTGTTGTCTATGCCTGAAAAACCTCAGGAAGAATTGTCTAACCTTCTAGCTGCCTAAATCAGAAAATAGATGTCTTCTTAGTTTACTATCTCACCCATCACTTGTTATTAACCACAAAATTTTTAAATCATACTAGATGTTACATAACTATTTCTCAAATCAGTTTTCTGCAATTCCACAGACATTACACTAGGCTTTGTCTTTCACCTGGGTTATAGGATCCCTGGATCCTTCAAGGCAAGATTAAAAATTTTCTCACTCTGAGAAAGAAAAGATCCTTCCAAAGCAGAAATTTCATGTCACCCCTCAGTTTAAAACTCAGTTGGCGACTTACTCACTCTCGTGTTTTGCTGCACCAAGTGATAACACTGAAGCATTCCTTTGAGTTTCTGTAACAAATAAATCTTTTTTTCTCCTCTTCCTCCCTCCTTTCCTGTCTTTTTCCCCTCCCTCCCTTTCTCTCTTCTTTTTTTTTCTGTTTAGAATACATTCTCAACTCTTCAGTAATTCCTACTCATCCTCAGTATCTGTTCCTCCTGACCGCCCTCTCAACATCACCAGGTTCTCCAGCTACAAGTCCATGTTGCCCATATGCACCCTCCATCCGATGCCAGTAATTAATTTTTATTGTCTTCCTCTCCAGATTTAAAATGCTCAAGTCAACAACTTCTGACATTCCCAGTCCTACGGATATCCCACAACTGTTATGGACTACTGTATTATATTGGAATATTTTGCTGAATTCACGCACCTACAATATGTAAATGACAATAGAATACCCGTTTCTGATAAAACTAAACAAAAAAGGGGGATACAAATGAATGACCATTTTGTATATGTATATTCAAAATAGAATAGATATACAGCTACTTTCTCTTAATTCAATGAAGAAAAAGATTTGTATTAATAGTGTTTGTGGACAGGATATTATGTCTACTTCCTGTACCATGAATAACCACTAAGAAGACAATAATGTACAATGTATTAATTGTAGAAACTGTCCTCCTAGTTGGTTTTGAAACTGTTTCATTGCTATTTGACTCCCAATAAAGTTTTTAGAAATTTTTTTAAAAAACTGTCATAATCAGTGTAGAAGGAAGAAACTTCCATGATGGACAACAGTTGAAGAAATTCACAACCGCCAATACATCCTACAAAGAATACTGAAAAGTGCTCTACACAGAGACAAAAACGACTGAATGCAAAGAAGGAAAGCAATCAAGAAAGAAAGCAAGAAAGAAAAAAGAAAAAGAAAGAAAGAACGATGCATGGTAAGAAGTTAAACAGAGAAGAAAATCAGGAAACCAACAGCAGGAAAATAACACCACAAAAGTAAGCCTATATAGATCAGTTACAACCATTATGTAAATGGCTTCAATTCCCAATCAAATGAAACAGGCTGGCAGAATGAGTCAAGAAACAAGATCCAACAATATTCTGTATAAAATGCATTTAACTCAAAGGCATCATAGAATGAATGTTAAAGGATTGGAACAATAATACCCCATGCAACAGAAACCAGAAGAAAGCAGCAATAGCCATTTTGTATGCAGACAATGTGAACTGACAACCAAGAATGAATGAAAGAAATAAAGAAGGTCATTGTAAGCATTTAGGAGAAAACTCAAAAGGAAGCAATAGCAATCATAAAGATATTGCACCAAATATGGGAGCACACAACTATATAAGACAAACATTAATAGACACAAAAAATAAAATAAGCAATAAAACAGTTGTAACAGGAAATCTTAAACCCCAATGTCACAAAGAAATACAACAACTAGACAAAAAAAATCAACAATGACATATTAGAACTGAATCAAACTTCTGAATAAATGGACTTAGTAGATGTTAAAATAGTGTTCTACCCAAGAACAAGGATACATATTCTCCTCAGCTTCACATAGGATATTCTCTAAATAGACCATATAATAGCACATAGCACACGCTTAGGTAATGAAAATGAATTAAAATTATCCAATGCTTGTTATCCGAACATACTACAATGAAATTGGAAATTAATTGCAAAGGAAATTGCAAAAGCTCCATAAACACATGGAAATTAACTAACATCGTTCTGAACAACCAATGTGTCATAAATGAAATTACAGAAGTAATTTAATAATATCTACAATCAAATGAAAATGTAAATACAACATACCAAAACCTGTAGGTCACAGTGAAAGCAGTGACGAATTCTCATATAAGGAAAATAGAATGAGCACAAATAAACAACCTAATGTTGCACCTCAAATTTCTAGAAAAAGGAGAGCAAGTTAAACCCAATGATACAATGATGGAAATTATAAAGATCGAAGCATAAATTAATGCAGCTGAACCTAAGAAGAAATACAAAGAACTAATTACTTTAAGAGTTGATTCTTTGAAAGAATAAATAAAATTGATAAAATCCTAGCTATCCTTACCAAAAAAGGAAAGAGAAAACTCAAAGTCATGCAATGAGTAATGAAAAGGATAAAATTACTATAGGCACTGAAGATTCAGAAGAGCTTCAATGCTGAATTAGAAAGCCTTTAATTTCATAGGATAAAAAAATACAGAGTAAAGAAACAGATTCCAAGATACATATGAATTACCATAGCTGAAGCAAGAAGATATAAATATTCTCAATAAAGAAATTGCTTATAATAAAGTTGAAAATGTATTGAAAAGCTTACCAACAGAGAAAACCCTGTCTTGATGGATTCACTGCTGAGTTCAACATGAAATTCAAAGTGGACCTAATGCTACTACTTTGAAAAATATTTAATGAAGCAGGAAGAGAAACAATGCTGGCTAACTCATTCTAAAGCTTTGATAAAATCCAACACTTTTTCAAGATAAAAACAGCCCTCCAAAAAATTGGAATAGAATACCTTTCTTTCAATCTGTTAAAAGCTATATATGACAAAGCAATAGTTGGTGTAACACTAAAGGGATACATATCAAAAGCTTTTACACTAAAATCAATAATAAGGCAAGAATCCATTATCACCACTCTTATTAAATGTAGTTCTATAAATATCAGCCCAGCAGTTACACAAGAGAAAGAAAAGAAAAGGAATAAGGTTAAGAAAGGAAGAAGTTAAATTATCATTACTTGCAGATGACATGATATTCTAGATAGAAGACCCCAAAATCTCCATCAAGAAGCATTCAAGTTTAATAACCAGATGCAGAACAGTAGCTAAATACAAATTTAACATAAAAATTTAATAACATTCCTGTGCACAAGCAACAAACTCTCTGAGAGAGAAATTAGGGAAACCACACTCTTCACAATAGCATTACCAAGAAAGAAATACTTAGGAATTAATCTAACAATGGAAGTAAAGATCTGTGCATGGAAAATTACAGTTCTCTGAAAGGAAAGATTGAAGAGTATATCATAAAAATAAAAATATTCCTTGCTCATGAATAGGAAGAACAACGTAGTGAAATGGCTGTAGTCCGAAAGTTGTTATTCAGATTTAAATCAATCCCAATAAAAATACTATTGGCATATTTCATAAAGCTAGAGATAATATTCCTAAAAATAATTTGAAAATAGAAAAGACCTAGAACAGTAAAAGCAGTTCTGGCTAGTAAAGGCAAGGCAGAAAAAAAAGAAAAAGAAAAAGAAAAAATAAAAAAAGGCAAGGCAGGAGACATCAAAATCTCTGATTTGAAATTATACTACAAACTTACTGTGATAAAATCAGCATGTTGCTACCCTCCCAAACAAAACTAAAACACACGCAAAAAAACAAACCTGAGGATCAGAAGATCAAATGAAAGGACTAGAAGGTGCAAAAATAATTACAAACACATTGAGCTACATTATCTTTGATAAAGGGGCCAAACATATTCACTGGAGTAAAAGTAACCTCAATTCCACACAATGTTTAAATTGTGCTAGAAAAAACTGCTACTCTACACAGTGAAGATTAAAACTAGACCCATGTCTATCACTATGCAAAAAAAAAAAAAAAAACCATCAAAATGGATCAAAGATCTAAATATTAAAACAGAAATACCAAATATATTGGTAAAGGAAGTAGTTAGAAATCTTGAAGACATAGTTGTAGATAGAGAGTTCATGAAAAAGCCCAAATTCACATAAAATGCTTCAAATAATTAACAGGTATAGTCTCATATTACTTAAAAGCTTAGAACATCAAAAAATTCACAAAAAGAGTTATAAGAAAACACAGACATTAGGAATAAGTTTTAATCAATTTCCCTCAAAGGACTTCTATCTAGAGCTACAAAGAACTAAAAATAAATCAGGCCTCCAAAATTCAAAGACCCAATCCAAACAGGAATCTAATGGACATAAACAGTTGTCAGATGAAGCAAATGGTAAGGAAATATGTGAAAAACTGTTTAACAACATTAGTTATATCTATTTGTTTTGCTTCTATTTTTCACTCTTCAAGTTAAAGTACTAATGAATGACTTAATAAATAAATAAATAGAACAAAAAAAAGAGAAAAGTGTACAAAGAGAAGAAGACAGAATAAAAATATTCAGGAATAAGAAATATAAAGTACATGTGTTTGTATACAAATCTTGCTCTATCTAGGTCTTAACCATCCAGCAGAAAAGTAGAAAAATGAAGTATACATCGCAGGGCCATAATATTAAGCTCAGCTGTAAATGGCAATAGTCGACAACTTCTTTGGATAACTCACTATTGTTGTGGAATGCTGGACTGTGTTGGATTGAGTTGTTGAGTTCAAGCACCTAAGTTAGTTGAATGACAATGGAGTGCCCACCTTTGACAGGTATAGACAAAGGAAGGGGTATAGAAAGAAAAAATCATGATGTGTGTGTATACACAGTACACTTGGGATAGATAACGCTGTGCTTCTACATAATCCTATGAGAGGTAAGATTTGCGCTAAGGGTGGTTGGACAGGATATTATGTCAGCTTCTAGTACTATGGTCATCCACTAGGAAAATCATTATTGAATTTTTGATATAAATAAGATAAGTAAACAGCTACACTCTTAATTCATTGATAAGAGATATCTGCTAAAACAATATCTGTAAGTATAATATCATGTATGTACCTTGTATGATACCAAAACAGTATAAAAACAGTTTACAATGTATTAATTTATCAATTCTGTCTTGTTAAGGTGTCTTAAAACTGTCTGATTGGGGGATGTAGTTCAGTGGCACAGCGCCTGCCTAGCAAGCACGAGGTCCAGAGTTCGATTCTCGGTTCCAAAAAAGAAAATAGTAAAAATAAGACCAAAAAAAAAAGTTCCTTTGGGGAAAAAAAAAACTTTAAAAAACTGTCTGATTGATATTTGTACTTCAATAAAAAAAAAAAATTCACAAAGCTGTATATAACGCATGACTAGCTGACCTCAGGACTGGATACAAAGCAGCCCCTAGGGAAGACTAAACATCAATTTGATGATACGATAAAAGATGGAAAAAATTCATAGTAGATATATCTGGAAGCAGAGGTGAATAAAAAGACAAAATTAGGGGCTAACAAAAGTAAATTTAAACAACAATGAGATCTCATTTTACCCAGAAAGAATGACTATCATCAAGAAATCAATCAGTAACAAATGCTAGAGGAAAATTGAAGACTATCATGATTCATGATTACAAGATTTTATCCATGTCTTGTGGACTAAACTTCAAAGATAAAGAAGTATTTTTTAAGTTATTGCAGCTATAATAAAAAATAAAAATTCCCAGAAGAGAAACACTGAATTATTAAGTCTTAGAGCCAGACTATATGTGATATAATGAAAATTTCAGAGCTAGAAGCTAAAAGACATTCACATAAATGATTTTTAAAAAATAGTCATACAGAATCTTTGAGGCTTTTCTTCATCTGTGTTATATGAATATTTTCTACATCATAGCCATGTGACAATCAAATGAAGAACTGTGTATATGTGTGTAAACTTCAGAATAAAATATGTGGCTCTGGACAGCCTATGGGACTCTGGTAAGCTCTGACATTCCTTAGCCCCCAGCACATATTCATGGAGTTTCAGTGTGTGCCAGTCCAAACTCTTAAGAACTTAGGAAGACTTTGAGTGGCCTGTGGGATTCAGGAGAGCTGCAATCTGTGGGCCTGGTGTGTACAAGCATAGAGCCTTCCTGGTGCTATTTAAGAAATTTAGAGAGAAATGCAAATAAAAACAACACTGAGATACCATCTCACCCCAGAAAGAATGGCTATCATAAGGAAATCAACCAACAACAAATGTTGGAGAGGTTGTGGGAAAAAGGGAACACTTCTCCACTGATGATGGGAATGTAGACTGGTACAACCATTGTGGAGGTCAGTGTGGAGACTCCTCAAAAAAGTAGGACTAGAAATCACATTCAAGCCTGATATCCCCCTACTGGGATTTTTCCCAAAGGAACTGAAAACATTGTATCATAGTGATATATGTGTACCTATGTTTATAGCAGCACAATGTGTGATAGCAAAATCTTGGAAACAACCAAGATGTCCATCACATGAGGAATGGTTGAAAAAGATGTGGTATTTCTATATAGTGGAGTATTACTCAGCTATTAAGAATGATGTTCGAAGCATTTATACTGAAATGGATGCCACTTGAACATATACTCGTAAGTGAAATAAACTAGACACACATTTGTAAATATCATATAGTCTCCCTAGTATAAGAAGCGAAAAGCAGAAATACAAATGGAAACGTACAACAACAACTAAAATCAATTGAGTCAGATAAGGCAAAGTGAATGACATATGCTGCAGGATACTAATCAGCTTTTCTTCTGGATGGTTAACAACCTAAGTTCACAGATCAAAGTTGGAGAAATGGAAGAGCTGCAAGGCCAGCCAACATTTTGGCCCTAGCCTTTCAAGGTCAACAAAGACTCAGGACATAGGAGAATCTGTACTGCAACATCATGAAACTCAGTTGAGCTCCAAATTTTATGAACAAGGAGATTATGGAGCCACAGAGGAAAGAGATCAAAGTTCTATAATGTGCCTGGGGAGAGTCATATAGGGAAAAAACTTTCTCTCAGGCTCTTACAGAGGGGCAAACTGGTCAAGCATTGGCAGTAACTCATCCACATGGATGACACCGACAAAGAATCTACAGAACAAGGTACAGTACTACAAGATAAACCCTGAGGGGATGTCACTGACCTCATAAGAAACATAAAGTACATGTGTTGGTATATAAGTCTTGATCTATCTAGGTCTTAGCCATCCAGCAGAAAGTATAAAAATGAAGTATACATCGCAGGGCCATAATATTAAGCTGAGCTGTAAATGGCTATGGTCATTTTTTTTTGTTTTATTTTTTGGTGGAACCAGGGATTAAACTCAGGCCCTTGCCCTTGTCATGGAAGCACTTATTCCACTGAGCCATCTTCCTAGCCCCTCTTTTTTTCTTTTTTTTTTTTTTCATTTGTTTTTATTTTATTAAAATACAAATGTCAATCAGACAGTTTCATGACACCTTAACCATACAGATTCGATGAATTAATACATTGCAAACTGTTTTCATAACGTTTTGGTATTGTACAAGGTGCATACATGATATTATATTTACAGATATTATTTTAGCAGATATCTTTTATCAGTGAATTAAGAGTGTAGTTGCTTACTTATCTTTTTTTATAGCTAAAAAAAATAAAAAAGAAAAAAAATATTTAACTGGATATGCTTTTCCCCATCCCTTACCAGCAAAAATAAATGAATGCTGAACATAAAAAAAAAAAAAATGGCTATGGTCGACAACTTCTTTGGATAACTCACTATTGTTGTGGAATGCTGGACTGTGTTGGATTGTGTTGTTGAGTTCAAGCACCTAAGTTAGGTGAATGACAATGGAGTGCCCATCTCTGACAGGTGTAGACAAAGGAAGGGGTATGGAAAGAAAGAATCATGATGTGTGTGTATGGACAGTACAGTTGGGATAGATAACGCCGTGCTTCTACATGATTCTATAAAAGGCAAGATTTGCACTAATGGTGGTTGGACAGGATATTGTGTCGGCTTCTAGTACTATGGACGACCACTAGGAAAATAACAAGGTAGAAAGCATTAATTATTGAATCTTTGATGTAATTCAGGTATAAAAAGTAAGATACTCAAACAGCTACTCTATTTACTGATAAGAGACATATGGTATAATAATGTCTGTAAGTATAATATCATGTATGCACCTTCTATGATACCAAAACATTATGAAAACAGTTTGCCAATGTATTAATTTATCAAATCCATCTTGTCAAGGTATCTTAAAACTGTCTCACTGATATTTGTACTTCAATAAAACAAAAATAAAATAAAATAGGTAAAACTCCCTCAAAAAAAAAAAAGAAAAGAAATTTAGAGAATTTTGGGAAGCCACTGGGACACTATCTGGTTGGTTACTGGAAGCTTCAGAACGGCCAAAGTGCAGGAGCAAAATATAATCTCAATCATCACACCCAGCCAAAACAAATCCAGGAGACAAAGACATACAAGGACTTGGAAATTACACACCTGAAATCTCTGAAATGGTAGCAACTGAAGCAAAGAAACAAGTACATCATGCTATAGAAGAAATAAGAGAACAAATAATTTCTGAGGCACAAAAAGAAAGGACAATTGTGAAAGAATTGCTCAGCACAGGGACAAGAGATAGCTCAGCATACTAAAGTGTCTGCTTAGGCAAGCATAGGTTCCATCCCCTGCACAACATGCCCCATCAGCCCCATGCCAAGGGTGGGCTGAGCTGGCCAGAGTCCAGGAATAGTGGTGCACATCTGCAATTCCAACGCTGGGGAGACTGAAAGCAGGAAGATCACTACACATCCAAGCTGCATAGTGAGACCCTACAGCAACCTAATACATTAAACAATGAATAAAGAAAGAATTACTCAGCACAGCTAAAGAAGACATAGATAGGAAAATAGAGGAAAATAAAAAGCGATGGAAACACTGAATAAACAATGCAGGAAAGAACTATAATGCATGAAACAGATATCCAGGAAATTAATAATTCCACCAAATCTGAAAAAACCACTTGAATGAAACTGAAGATAAGAGCTGGCCAGATAGCTCAGTGGACTAAAGCACCTGTGTAGGCAGAGCACAGTGGCTTGGGTTTGATCCCCAGAATGTCATGCCAGCCCCGACCCTGGCACATGCTGAGACAGGACTGAGATGGGGCTTGGTGGAGCATGGCTATAATCCCAGCGTTTGTGAGGCTGAAAGCAGAAGAATCACTATGAGTCCAATCTACATATGGAGACCCTGTAAACCCTATAGACCCTGTACCAAATATATTTTTTAAAAAAGAAAAAGAATCTAAAGATAGACTTCCAGACCTCAAAGACAGTGTTGCAGCTAATGAATTTGAAATAAAAGATCCATTAGCTCTAACAAGTAACCAAAAAATAATTCAGCAATTACAAAAAGATGCAAAGAAAAATGATGTAATAAAAGTAAATGTCAATGAAGAAGCAGAAGACAGCACAAATGACATAAAAAGACTATTTGCAGAAGTACTAGCAGAACATTTTCCAAACACGAGAAAAGAAACTGACATACAGGTAAGGAAAGTGCATAGAATTCCACTCAGCCATAATCACAATAAAACTATACCTAACACATAATAATCAAGATCTCAGAGATTTAGCAAAAAGAATAGAATTATGTAAGTTTCTAAAGAATAAACAATAAACAGATCATCTACAATGAAATGCTTATCAGAATCTTGGCAGACTTCTCAACACAAACCATCAAACCAAGAGTTCAGAGGGAACTACTTCAGGTCCTGAAAGAAAATAACTTCCAACCCACATTGATATACCCTGAAAAATTATCTATTAAATTCAATGGCAAAATAAGATACTTCCATGACAAATAACAATTGAAGAAATTCATAACCACAAAGCCAACCCTACAAAGAATATCTAGAAAGATATTTTAGAAAGAGACAGAAGACATCACAGCTTCAAGAACAATGGAAAGAAACCACCAAACAGCAAGTAATTAAAAAGAGAGAAAAAGTACAGAACCCATAACAAGAAAATAACACGACATAATAAGCAAATATATGTAACATATCCACCAATGTAAATGTCCTCAATTCACCAATCCAAAAAAAAAAAAAAAAAAAAAAAAAAAAAAACCACAGACTAACAGAGTAGATAAACAAAATCCAACAATATGCTGCATAAAAGAACCACATTTAACTCTAAAGGAAATTCACAGACCATAGAGAAATTCAGAACATCAGTACCTACTTCCAAAATCTTAACTCTCACAAGATGAAAAACACAGAGGAAATGGATAGTTTCCTAAATATATACCACATGCTAAAGTTGAGTCAAGAAGATGTACAAACTCTGAAAAACCCAATAACAAGGAAAAAGGACAATATAATAAATAACCTACCAACAAAGAAAAGCCTAGGTCCTAATGAATTCACAGCAGAATTTTATAAGAAATTCAGAGAAGATTTAATGCTAACTGTTCTCAAAATCTTCAGTGAAATTGAAAGGGAAGCAACTATCCCAAACTCATTCATGGAGGCAAGTATTACACTGATTCCAAAACCAGAGAAAGATCTAACTAAGATAAAAACTACATGGGACCAGCCAGATAGCTCAGCAGACTAAAGCACCTGCTTAGGCAGAGCACAGTGACCAGGATTTAATCCCCAGAGTGCCGTGCTGGCCCAGCCCCTGGGGTATGCTGAGACAGAGAATGAGACTGGATGTGGTAGTGAATGCATGTAATCCCAGTGCTTGGGAGGCTGAAAACAGGAGAATCACTATGAGTCTAATCTATATAGTAATACCCTGTAGACCCTGTACCAAATACATAAAAAAGAACTATAGAACAATCTCTTTAATGGATATAGATACAAAAATCCTCAATAAAATATTAGCAAATAAATGCAGCAAATCATCAAGATTATATATCATGACTAGATGGGACCCATTCTAGGAATACAGAGATGGCTTAACATTTATGGTTTCATAAATGTAATACACAACCTCAACAGAACCAAGAACATATAACACATGATCATCTCAATAGATGCAGAAAAACTTTTGACAAAATCTAACACTAATTCATGATAAAAAAAAACCCTACAGATAATTGGAATACATGATCTATATCTCAACCTGAAAAGAAAACAACAGCCAACATTATGATGGGCAAAATGGGAAAAAACTGAAGGTCTTTACACTGAAATCAGAATCAAGACAAGAATGCCCACTGTCTTCAACCCTATTTAATGCAGTTTTGGAAACATTAGCTACAACAATCAGACAAGAGAGAAAAATAAAAAGAATAAGGTATTGGAAATGAAGAAGTGAAATTATCATTTTTTGCAATGATGTGATATTCTACATACAGGAACCAGAAAACTCTAGCAAGAATCGTGTAGATTTAATCACCACATTCAGCAATATAGAAGGAAACAAAATTAACACCCCAAAATTGGTAGCATTTTTGTACACAAACAATGAACACACTGAGAGGGTTATTAGGGAAACCACACCTTTCACAAAAACATCTAAAAAATGAAATACTTAGCAATCGACTTCACAAAGGATAAAAAGACTTATATAGTGAAAATTACAATACTCAGAAAAGAGATTGAAGAGGATTTGAAAAAATGGAAAAATATTCCATGCTTCTGCATAGGAATAATCAACATCTTGAGAATGACCATACCCCCAAAATTGTTATACAAATTCAATGCAATTCCAATTAAAATACTATTAGTATACTTCACAGAGCTAGAGAAAACTTTTCTCAAATTCATTTGGAACCAGAACAGACTTGGAATACCAGAAGCAATCTTGGGAAACATAGGAAATGGAGGAGGTATCACAATCCATGACCTGAAATTATACTGTAAAGCTACTATGATAAAATCATCATGTTACTGGTATGGAGACAGACCTGAGAATCAATGGAACAGATTAGAAGAAAACACTCCAAACACACTTAACCGCTTTGTCTTTGATAAAAGAGCCAAACATGTTAACTGAGAGAAACATAGCCTCTTTAATAAATGATGCTGGAAAAACTGGCTTTTCACAAGCCAAAGGCTAAAACTAGCCCCATGTTTATCACCATACACAAAGCTGCAGTCAAAATGGATCAAAATTCTAAACATTAAAGCAGAAACACTAGATCTCCAGTGGAAAGTGCAATTAGAAATCTTAAAGATAGTGGTAGGAGTTCAAAAATAAAAACTGAACTTCTTGGGAAATACTTCAAAGAATCAACAATGAGGATCTCACCTTTTTGAAAATTCTCTCAGTCTGCAATAGAGGAAAAAGAAAATTCACAAACCAGAAAAAGTTAGAGTTGACTGTCCTTCCAACAAAGGCCTTCTATCAAAAGCTTATAAAGAATTTTTGAAAATCAGGCCCCCAACATTAAAGATCCAGTGCAAAAATGGGCATCTGAGATGAATATACACTTCTCAGAGGAAGAAATGCAAATGGCAAGTAAATATATAAACAAATATTCAACATTATTGGTCATTCAAGAAATGCAAATTAAAACAACACTGAGATTCAAACTCACCCCAGAAAGAATGGCTAACATCAAGAAGTCAGCCAATAATAAATGCTGGAGAGGCTATGGAGAAAAAGGAAGTTTTTTCACTATTATTGGAAATACAGGCTGGTGCAACCACTATTGAAATCAGTGTGGAGATTCCTCAAAAAGGTAGAATTGGGCCAGCCAGATAACTCAGCTGACTAAAGTGCCTGCTTAGGCAGAGTGCAGTGGCTGGGGTTTGATCCCTGGAGTGCCATACTGGCCCTGCCCCCAGGGCATGCTGAGACAGTAATTGAAATTGGGCATGATGGCATGCACCTGTAATCCCAGCTCTTGGGAGTCTGAACACAGGCGGATCACTATGAGTCCAATCTATGTAGTGAGATACTGTAGACACGTAGATCCTGTACTAAATTTAAAAGAAAAAGTTAGAATTTGTGGTCCCACTGAAGACATCTATTCCCCTCCTTGGTATTTTTCCAGAAGAACTGAAAACCTCATGCCACAGGGATCTATGTGTACCCATCTTTATAGCACTGCAATTTGTCATAGCTAAATCTTGGAAACAACGCATATGTCCATCAACTAAAGAATGGATAAAGAATATATGGTATTTTTACACAATGCAGTATAATGCAACTACAAAACATAATAAACTTTAGTCTTTTATCAGTAAATAGGTGCAACTAGAGAACATACTCTTAAGTGAAATAGATCAGACCAACATACACAAACATCATGTTGTCTCCTTAGTGTAAGAACCCGAAAGAGAAAAATGGAATATGAAGTATACAATAGATACTGCTGAAAGGGAATGAATTTATTCAAAAGGAAAGAGTTACTGAATTGAGGGGAAGAACAGGAGAGGGAGTAGAGGAAACAGATCTAGGTAAGCAGGCCATTTGGACAACTGTACTGTGCATTTATGCTGTTCTATAGAAAGAAGTTAAGGTTTTAATTTATTTTGTCTCCTTTTTTCTATTCTTAATTTCATATACATTTCTTTCTCTTTTTTCTTTCATCAGTTTTACATGCATATATCTGGTAATATGAATAACTGGTCGGGCAACAACACTATGTATTATAACAAATACAGTGAAATTCATATTACTTTGTTAAGTGAAATTCTGTGTCACTTTCAATTTTTCTGTTTTAATTCTAAATTTTACTGTATTTAAAAAATGAAAACCTTTAAATGAGTAACATATGTTAATCATTATTCTCAGTTTATTCCTTGGAAATCACCTAACCAATCTTCTGGATTTGTTAGATTTTAACTCAGAACTGAAATGCTTAAAAAACTGGTCCATGACCTCATCTACAAAACAGGAATGAGAATATGTCACAACTCTCCACTCATGTAATTCTTTTGGAGCAGACAGACACCAATAGGATGCACAAGAGGTGATAAAATTGTGCTGCAGACTGTTTCATTATGAAAGTAATGAATTTGTCTCTTCTTTGAACTCAACTGAGTGAGATGGTTGCATCTCAGGCTATATGGTCTTTTGTACTCTCTTCTCTAAAGTGAGAGCATGGAGATACTTTCATTAAAAGCAAAACAGAAGTTACTCCTTGCAATGACAGAAGTAGTTACAATATCTTCCTCATACACCATTTGCTAGCCTTGTGTAAAGAAGTACTGTTGATTTTTCTTTTTTAAATAATTTTATTAAGAAATGAATAGCAATGACACAGTTTTAAAACCGATTAACAGGACAGTTTCAATAATTAATGCATTGCATATTTTGTTTTCCTAGTGCTTATTCATAATAAAAGATGCAGACATGATATCCTGTGCAAACATTGTTAGTATGAAACTCTCTTCTCACTGAATCAAGAGAAAGTAGCTGTGTATCTATCCTATTTTATGTATACAGATACAAAATGGTCCTTCATTTGTATCCCCTTTTCTTGTTTAGTTTTGTCAGAGATGAGTATTCCATTGCCATTTAAATATTGTATGTGCATGAATTCAGCAAAATAATCCAATATAATTCAGTAGTCCATAATAGTAGTGGGGTACCTGTAGGACTGGCAATGTCAGAAGTTGTTGACTTAAGCCCTTTACAGCTCAGCATATTAATATGGTTTTACTTTTCATCCGTCATTATTATGCTGTTCTGCTGGATGGTTAAGACCAAGATAAAGCAAGACCTATATAACAAGAAATGTAATTTTTGTATCTGACAAGGTCAGTGAAATCCCCTCAGGATTTATCCTGAAACCCTGTACCACAGTATATTGATTTTTTTTTTCAGGTTAGCTTTGTATCCAGCTATTGTTCTTAATCTGGTTATTAAGTTTTGAAGTATTCTGCGCATTCTTTAGGATCACCAATGTAAACTATCAGGTCAGCTAAAGACAGTGAAAATTTAACTTCTCTTCCTATCATTATTAGTTTTGTTTCTTTCTCTTGTATAAGTGCCCTGGCCAATGTTTACAGAGCTATATTGAATAGGAGTGGTGATAGTGACACCCTTTTCTCATTCATGATTGTAGAACTATAAATTTCAGTTTTTAACCATTTTGTATGATGTTGGATGTTGGCTTTTCATACTTGGCTTTTATAATATTGAGATAAGAACTATTCCAACCTTCTTTAGGGTTTTTATCATGAATGAGTGTTTTACTTTGCCAAATGCTTTTCCTGCATCTATTGAGATAATATGGTCTTTTTGTCCTCGGCTTTTTAAATATGCAGTATTACATTTTTTAATTCATGCATATTGAACATTCTTCCATCCCTGGGAACAATATTACCTGAACATGGTATGCAGTTGCTTCTATGATTTGCTGCATTCTGTCTGCCATTATCTTATCAAATATTTGTGCATCTATGCTCATTGGGGAGATTAGTGTGTAGTTTTCTTTGTTGGTTTGGTCCTTCTCTAGTTTTGCTGTCAAGGTAATCCTTTCTTTTGGGAATGAATTTCAGACTATTACTTCCTTTTTAATTTTTATTAAAGAGTTTGTAAAGTAGAAGCACTAGACCTTCTGAATTTCTTGTAGAATTCAGCAGTGAATCTGTCTGAGCTTTGACCTTTCTTTATTGGTAAGATTTAATTACATTTTCAAATTCTTTGACTGATATTAGGTTATATAAAAAGTTTTATCTTCTTTATTCAGTGCTGAAAATTTATATTTATATTTATAAAGAAATAACACCATTTCATCTGTTTTCTGTCTTATGAGAATAAAGCTTCTTAAGGTAGATACTGATGATTTTCCGGATTATGTTATTAAGGATTCCTTTTTTATTTTATACCTTTTCACTCATAATAGCATGAATTTGAGTCTTTTCAATAATCTTGATTAAGTGTTCCTTAATTTTAGTTTATTTTTCAAAAACCAACACTTCTCAGACTGTGATTTCTTTGACACTCAGAAGTTCCTCAAGCTGAGATCCCAGTTGTTGACTATTTGAAGTATTTCCAAATCAGTTTCATTTTTGTTCTGAACTCTTTGTCTACCCCTATGTTTTTGAGAGTTCCACCTACTTTCTCTTATAGTAGATTTAGTGTTTCTGTGTTCATGTTTAGATCTTTAATCCATTTTGACTTTAGTTTACCACATGGTGATAGACCTGGATCTATTTTTAATTTTAAGCATGTGTAAAACTAGTTTTTTCAGTACCATTTGTTAAAGAGGATATCTTTCTTCCAATGAAAATGTCTGGGCCCTTTGTCAAAACAAGGTGGCTGAGTTTTTATAGAGTTGTGACTGTATCTTCTAAACTGTTTCATTGACCCTCAGGTCTGTTTTTTGTCTGTTTCGTTTTGTTTTTGCCAGTACCATCTTGATTTTTATCACAGTAGCTTTGTAGCATAATTTCAAGTCAGGGATTGTAACTACTCATCTCGTACCTTTGTTGGCCAGTATTGAGCTTGCTATTCAATGTATTTTCTGATTCCAAATGAAATTCAGGAATGTTTTCTTTATATCTCTGAGGTATGTTGATGGTATTTTGACTGGCATTGAATTAAATAGTTTTAAGAATTTTGGAGGATGGCACTTTCACAACATTGGTTTTTCCTATCCAGAAGCAAGGAACATTTCTGCATTTTTTGAAATCCACTTCAATCTCTTTTCTCAGAGTATTCTAATTTTCATTGTATAGGTATTTTCCGTTCTTTCTTAGATTAATTCCTAACTATTTCATTCTGGGGGCTCTATTTTGAAGGGTATTTTTTACTCTAATTTCTCTCTCAGTGACTTTGTCATTTGTGTACAGGAATGCTATTGACTTTTTGGGTATTGACTTTGTATTCTATGGTACTGAAAAAACTAGTTTTACACATGCTTAAAATTAAAAATAGATCCAGGTCTATCACCATGTGGTAAACTAAAGTCAAAATGGATTAAAGATCTAAACATGAACACAGAAACACTAAATCTACTATAAGAGAAAGTAGGTAGAACTCTCAAAGACATAGGGGTAGACAAAGAGTTCAGAACAAAAATGAAACTGATTTGGAAATACTTCAAATAATAAATTCTAATTTATTTATTAATTCTAGGGATTTCTTGGTGGAGTTTTGGGTCTTCCATGTAGAGTACCATGTCATTTGCAAATAATGATAGCTTAACTTCCTTTTCAATTCTTAGTTCTCATATTTCTCTTTCATGCCTAATGGCTGTGGCCAATGTTTCCAGAACTGCAAACTAGGAGAAAAATCGTAACCAGCCTTCACTCAGATAAAGGACGTCTACCTAGAATATATAAAGAAGTAAAAAAAAATCAAGCCCAAAATTGAAATACCCACTGCAAAAATGGGCATCTGAAATGAATACACACTTCTCAGAGGACGAAACAGAAATAAAAAATTAAAATGAAAAGAAAAAGTCTCACATCACTTGTTATTCAAGAATTTCAAATTAAAACAACACTGAGATATCATCTCACCCAGAAAGAATGGATATCATAAAGAAATCTACTAATAACAAATGCCTGAGAGTCTGTGGGGTAAAGGGGACTCTTCTCCACTTTTAGTGAAAATGTAGACTGGTACAACCAATATGGAAGTCAGTGTGGAGACTACTCAAAGCTATAATTGGAAGTCCCATTCAATCCAGTTATTCCTTTTCTGGTTATCTTTCCAAAAGAACTTCCAAAAACATTATATCACAGTGACATATGTCCACTCATGTCTATAGTGGCACAGTTTGTCATAGCTAAATCTTGCAAACAAGCCAAATGTCTATAAACTGAGTAATGGATAAAGAAGATGTGCTATTTTTACATGGTGGAGTATTATTCACCTATATTAGCACCTAGAGTCAGTCAAAATAAAAATTTTAAACATCAACTACTACTTTCAAAAATCTGGTAGAAATGATAGTACAATCATCTCAGCTATTCTGTATATACACTTAGATGATTTTCCCTTTTTTCCACATGTTTTCTCCTTTCACTCATCTCCATTGCTTATACCTTATGTTCAGTCTACTTCAATTTTACTATATCCATTGCACCCTTCGGATTTCATTTATTCTTTCAGGTTCTTACACTAGGGAGACAATATCATGCTTATGCATTTGAGTCTGATTCATTACACATATGAGTATAGCCTCTACTTGCATCCATTAACTATAAAATCCTCAAGTTTTTCTTTATTTTTTTTCCATTTATTTTTATTTTATTAAAATACAAATGTCAATCAGACAGTTTCAAGACACCTTAACCATACAGAGTCGATGAATTAATACATTGCAAACTGTTTTCATAACGTTTTGGTACTGTACAAGGTGCATACATGAAATTATA
>PVKA01012159.1:0-58627 GCA_004027165.1 Ctenomys sociabilis | reverse complement strand
ATGAACTTTATATTTCCTATGTGGTCAGTGAAGTCCTCTCAGGGTTTATCTTGTAGTCCTGTACATTATTCTGTAGATCCTTTGTCTGTGTCATCCATGTGGATGAGTCACAGCCAATGCTTGACCAGTTTGCTCTCTGTGAGAGCTTGAGAGAAAGTTTTCTCTTCATGTGACTCTCCCCAGGCACACTATAGAACTTCAATCTCTTTCCTCTGTGGCTCCATAATCTCCTTGTTCAGAAAATTTGGAGCTCAACTGAGTTTCATGATGTTGCAGTACAGGTTCTCCTCTGCCCTGAGTCTTCGCTGACCTTGAAAGGCTAGGGCCAAAATGTTGGCTGGCCTTGTGGCTCTTCTATTTCTCCAACTCTGACTTGTGATCTTAGGTTGTTAACCATCCAGAAGAAAAGCTGATTAGTATCCTGCAGCATATGATATTCACTTTGCCTTATCTGACTCAATTGATTTTACTTGTTGTACATTTCCTTTTGTATTTCTGCTTTTTGCTTGTTATACTAGGGAGACTATATGATATTTACAAATGTGTGTCTGGTTTATTTCACTTATGAGCATATGTTCAAGTGGCATCCACTTCAGTATAAATGCTTCAAACTTATCATTCTTAGTAGCTGAGTAATACTCCATTATATAGAAATACCACATCTTATCAAATATTCCTCATGTGATGGACATCTTTGTTGTTTCCAAGATTTTGCTATCACACATTGTGCTGCTATAAACATAGGTACACATATATCTCTATGATACAATGTTTCCAGATCCTGTGGGAAAATTTCCCGTAGGGGGATAGCCAGCTTGAATGGGATTTCTAGTCCTACTCTTTTGAGAAGTCTCCACACTGACCTCCACAATGGTTGTACCAGTCTACATTCCCACCAGCAGTGGAGAAGTGTTCCCTTTTCCCCACAACCTCTCCAACATTTGTTGTTGGTTGATTTCCTTATGATAGCCATTCTTTCTAGAGTGAGATGGTATCTCAGTGTTGTTTTCATTTGCATTTCACAAATCGCTAGCCATGTGGAGCATTTTTTCATATATTTATTTGCTTCTTTAATTTTGTCCTCTGAGAAATGTGTATTCATCTCAGATGCCCATTTCTGAATTGGGTCTTTAAATTTGAGGGCCCTGTTATATCTTAGTTCTTTATATATTCTAGACAGTAGTCCTATGTCTGATTGCTTATTAGTTAGGATTTTTTCAAAGTTTGTGGGTTGTCTTTTCACTCTGTTGACAATTTCTTTTGACATGCAGAAGCTTCTAAAGAAGAGTTGATCCCAGTTGTTGATTCTTTCAAGAGCTTCCCGTGCGAATGTATGTTTGTTTATGAACTCTTTACCTATCCCTATGTCTTCAAGAGTTCCTCCTACTTTCTCTTCCAGGAGATTGACTGTTTCTGTGTTAATGTTTAGATCTTTAATCCATTTTGACTTTAACTTAGTGCATGGTGATAGAGGTGGGTCAAATTTCAGTTTTCGGAATGTAGAAAGCCATGTTTTCCAGCACCATTTGTCTTTCTTCCAGTGAGCTTGTGTAGCCCCTTTCTCGAAGATAAGATGTCTGAGTATTTTCGTAGATGACTCTGCATGTTCTAATCTATTCCACTGATCCTCAGGTCTATTTTGTTGCCAATACCATGTTGATTTTATCATAGTGGCTTTCTGGTATAATTTCAAAACAGGAATTGTGATGCCTCCTGCCTTGTTTTTATTGGCCAAGATTGCCTTTGCTATTCTAGGTCGTTTGTGGTTCCAAATAAATTTTAGGATTGATTTCTCTATATTTGCGAGGTATGTTGGTGGCAGTTTGATAGGGATTGCATTAAATCTGTACAGCAATTTTGGGAGTATGGCCATCTTCACGGTGTTGGATCTTCCTATCCAGGAGCATGGAATATCTTTCCATTTTCTGAAATCCTCTATAATCTCTTTTCTTAGGGTGTTGTAATTTTCCTTGAAAAGATCTTTAACTTCCCTGGTTAAGTGAATCCCAAGGTATTTCATTTTGCACGGTGCCATTGTAAAAGATATTGTTTCTATTGTTTCCCTTTCAGTGTGCTTGTTATCTGTGTAGAGGAATGCTATTGACTTTTGCGTATTGATTTTGTATCCTGCTATGCTACTGAATTTCCCTGTCAGTTCTAGTAGTTTCTCGGTAGAATTTTTGGGGTCTTCCAAGTAAAGTATCATGTTTCTGCAAATAGTGATAATTTAACTTCTTCTTTACCTATTCTTATTCCCTTTATTTCTCCCTCTTTTCTAATGGCTGTTGCTAAGGATTCTAAGACGATATTGAATAGGAGGGGCGATAGAGGACATCCTTGTCTTGTACCTGATTTAAGAGTAAAAGATTTCAGTTTTTCCTCATTTAGGATTATATGAGCTTTTGGATTGTCATAGATGGCTTTTATCAAGTTAAGATAGAGTCCATCTATTCCAATTTTCTGTAGGACCTTGAACATGAATGAGTGTTGGACTTTGTCAAAGGCTTTCTCTGCATCAATTGAGATGATCATGTGGTTTTTACATTTCAGTCTATTAATATAGTGTATTACATTTATTGATTTCCGAATATTGAACCATCCTTGCATCCCTGGGATGTATCCTACCTGGTCATGGTGTATGATGTTCTTGATGATTTGCTGTATTCTATTTGCCAGGATTTTGTTGAGTATTTTTGCATCTCTGTTCATGAGGGAGATTGGCTTGTAGTTCTCCTTTTTGGTTGTGTCTTTCCCTGGTTTTGGAATGAGTATTATACTTGCCTCCAGAAATGATTTTGGGAGGACTTTTTTCTTTTTAACCTCATTGAAGAGTTTGTGGAGTGTGGGGATTTTATCTTCTATAAATTTCTTATAGAATTCAGCTGTGAATCCATCAGGACCTGGACTTTTCTTTGTCGGTAGGCTTTTTATTACGTTTCGTATTTCGTTGGCTGTTATCTGCTTATTGAGAGTTGTTATATCTTCTTGATTCAGTTTTGGTAATTTGTACCTTTCAAGGAGTATGTCCATTTCTTCTGTGTCTTCTATTCTGTGAGCATAAAGATTCTCGAAGTAAGTATTGATATTCTTCTGAATTTCCACTGGGTCTGTGGTGATTTCACCCTTTTCATTCCTTATCGCTTGTACTTGAATTTTCTTTTGCCTCTTTCTGATGAGGTTGGCAAGAGGCTTATCAACTTTGTTTAGTTTTTCACAGAACCAACTTTTTGATTTGTGGATTCTTTGAACTCTTTTTTTAATCTCAATTAAGTTAATTTCTGCTCTAATCTTTATGATTTCTTCCCATCTTTGTGCTCTGGGTTTTGTTTGCTCTTCTTTTTCTAGTTGTCAGAGGTGCAACATTAAGGTACTAATTTTTTCCCGTTCTGTTTTCCTAATGTGTGAGTTCATAGCTATGATTTTCCCTCTAAGAACTGCTTTCATCGCATCCCATAAATTCCAGTAAGTTGTACTTGAATTTTCATCGAACTGTAGGTATTGTTGAATTTCTTGTTGAATTTCTTCTGCAACACACTGATTGCTGAGTAGGGTGTTGTTCAGTTTCCATGAATTTAGTGGGTTTTTCGGGTTTCTTTTGTCATTTATTTCCAATTTCATTGCATTGTGGTCAGATAGTATGCATGGGATAATTTCTATTTTCTTGCATGAACTCTGGACTAGTATGTGGTCTATTTTGGAAAATGACCCGTGTGCAGCTGAAAAAAATGTGTATTCAGCTGTGGTTTGGTGGAACACTCTGTATATGTCCACCAGGTTCATTTGTTCCAAGCTCTGGTTCAGTTCTGCTACTTCCTTGCTAATTTTTTGTCTGGTTGACCTATCTTTTTGAGATAAGGGTGTGTTAAGATCTCCTGTAAAGATTGTGTTCTTATACATTAAGTTTTTCATGTCCCTTAAGATTTGTCTTACATAGTTGTGTACTCCTGTGTTTGGTGCACAGATATTTATGAGTGTTACTTCTTGCTCTTGAATTTTTCCCCTGACCAATATATAGTGGCCTTCTTTGTGTCGTTTGATCATTCTTGGTTTGAACTTGAGACTGTCTGAGAACAGAATTGCTACTCCTACTTTTTTCTGAGGTGCTGGGGCATGTAGTATTGTTTTCCAACCTTTGACTTTGAGCCTATGAATGTCCTTTTGAGTTCAGTGTGTTTCTTGTATACAGCATATTGTTGGATTTTGTTTCCTAATCCACTGTGCCAGTCTATTTCTCTTAATTGGAGAATTGAGTCTGTTTACATTTATGGTTATAATTGAAATGTGCTGACTTATGTTTGTCATGATATTTACCTGATATTGTTTACTCCTTTGTAACTGGTATTTAATTGACTGTCCAGTTTGGTGAGTTCCTTCCATTTTCATTCATGGAGTTCTGGTCATTGTGGTGTCTCTCTAGAACATCTTTCAGCAGCCTGTGAAGGGATGGCTTTGTCATCATGAAATTCTTTAGTTGTTCTTTGTCGTGGAAATATTTCACTTCTCCATCAAACTTGAAAGAGAGTTTTGCAGGGTATAATAGTCTGGGCTGGAATTTGTTTTCATGTAAGACTTGAAGAACTCTGCACCATGCTCTCCTTGCCTTCATTGTTTGTGTAGAGAAGTTGGCTGTAATTCTGATGGGTTTTCCTTTGAATGTGAGCTCCTTCTTCTCTCTCACAGCTTTCAGTATATTATTTTTGTGTTGGATTTCTGCAATCTTAACTATTATATGTCTCAGTGTGTTTCTACTTGGGTTGAGGTTATTTGGTGTTCTGTATGCATTGGTGATCTGAATGTTGGGTTGTTTCCTCATATTTGGGAGGTTTTCTGCAATTATTTCTCCCCAAATTCTTTTTATGTCATTTGTATTGACTCCTTCATTCTTGTTGATACCAATTATTCTCACATTGTTCATCGTGGCATCATCCTGCAGGTGATGGATTATTTTTTCCTGCATTCTCGTTGTTTTTAAGAGATCCTTTCTCACCTTTTCACTACCTGCTCTGGCATCTTCAAGATCTGAAACTCTGTCTTCACTTTCACTCAGATGGTTTTGTAGACTTGTGATTGATATTTTTAGTTCTTCTATATCTCTTTGACTGTATTTCACGTGTTCTATTTCTTTTCTGTATTGCTCATTCAAGGAATCCATCATATTTCTGATCTGCTCAATTTTTTTTATCCATGTCTTCTTTAGAGGTAGTTATTAATTCTTTTTCTGCAGTGTTTCTTCCAAGTTGGATTTCCTCTGTATATTTCTGGACTTGTTTCGGTATTTCAGATCCTATGACTTCAAAAAGTTCTTTTTTGATTTCAGCACTTATTTCTGCTTTGAGTTCCTCATGATCTTTCTGCTGTTGTTTCTTTGCTTCAGATGCTGTTAATTCATATATATCAGCTGGAATAGTGCTCTCTGCACTTGGTGTGGGTAAGCATAGTTTTTCCACCTAATGTTTCTGGAATTCATTCTTTATTTCAGATACTATGTATTCAGATGTTTCTTTTTCAATTTGGGGTATTACTTCTCATTTTATTTCCTCTATAGCTTTCTTCTGTTGTTCCTTTGCTGCTGTATCTATTATTTCATTCATTGCAGCTGAGCTAGTGTCCTCTGCCCTTCCTGATGGACTCGAGGTCTGGGATTGCATTTTTCTCCTTCTCTTTGTCATTTTGTATAGCACTGACCTTTGACCTTTGGTATAGAGCTTTGGTCCAGCTATAACCTTAGCTTTTTATAAGATTTGGGTGCCAGTCTATTAAGTTTGAGATTTTCCAGGTATGCCTATCCTAGATCTAGCTGTTGTGTTCAGTTCCTTTTGCTGCAGCTCCTTTGGTTCCCCTCTGTTGTTTCCTGGGGTCAGCCCTCCTGTGTCAGGCAGGTTGTTCCCCAGGTGGGCGGGCCTGGGCTTTGGTGGGTCTTCTGGGCTCACAAAAGGATAGTGGATGATCTTATTCACTGAGTAGGCTGTACTGGGTAGGCCACCCTGTGCTGGGTCCAAGTCTATAGGCCGTAACCCGAGAAGGCTGGGGAAAGTCCCTCTGGTGCAGTGGGCCTGGAGCCCTCACTCACAGGCCAGGCTGTGCTGGGTTTTGGGCCATGGCGTGGGACCGAGGATTGCTGAGTAATGTCCCTCCAGCGTGACAGGCTTGGAGTTCTCACTCCAGGCCGACCTGCACTGGGTCTGGGGCCATGGGGTGGGACCAGTAATCACCTGGAAATGTTTCTCTGGCACAGTATGCCTGGAGCTGTCACCGGGCCACGGGGGATGGGGAGCAGGTAATCCCTGGGAAATGTCTCTCGGGCACGGTGGGCCTGGAGTTCTACACTCACTGAACTTTGATGCTGAGAGAGTTGCGGAAATTCCCACTCATTCAGCGGGCTTTAGGGCAGGGGATTCGGGGAGGTGCTGGTGAGTGGGTCCTGAGATTTCAGGCCTGTCACTGACTTGAAGGGCTTGGGGGCAGGGATCCGGGTAGCGTGCCTGGGAAGAAGCCAATGGCTCTCCCTCAGACTCACCGCACTCTCACTGATCTGGGAAGCCTGGTGAGTCATGCAAATTCCCATTTGCTGGGAGAGCTTGGGGCGGGATCCTGGCGGCCTCTGGAGTCAGCCGCTGTCTCAGCCCGTGGGTCTTGCTGTCTCGGGAGGTCTTTGGGGCTGGGCAGGCATGGACGGGATGGAGGAGGATGGCGGAGTCAGCCGTGCTGTCTCTGGCCGGTCTCTGGGGCTGGCAATAATTTTTAAATTAGAGAATGAAGTGCCAATCATAGAAATGCAAGCTTTTGCATATTATCAAACATTTGTAGTTCAGAGTCCTCAAAAACATTTTTACAGAGCAGAGGTAGATCATAGATATTTCTTGGCTGGAGAGATGGCTCAGTGGAATAAGTGCTTCCCTGGCAAGCGCAAGGACCTGAGTTCAATACCTGGTTCTGCCAAAAAAAAAATGCATAGATATTTCTTTTTTTTTTTTTTTTTGTCTTTTTGAGATAGGGTCTCACTATGCAGTTCAGGCTGGCCTGAAGCTCACTTTGTAGCTCAGGCTGGTCTCGAACTCACAACAATCCTCCTGCCTCAGCCTCCCGAGTGCTGGGATTACAGGCCTGCACCACCACACCTGGGTCCAAATAGATATTTCTTGATAATAATAAAAAAAAAAAAACCTAAGAGGTAAAAAGACACTACACTCAAGTGATAAATGCAAATCATAACATTAATTCTTTCTCAAGTTTAATGAAACAAGCTACATAGGATGCTACTATTGTGCTAATTGTAACAGAGATTGAATTTCATATCCTAAGACCATTTTCAATTTTCCTAAATATGTCAGTGGTAACTAAAATCGTTAGGGGAATGTCTTCCTTATTAGGTAGTGTGTTCTGACACACTCATGAATAACATATCGTTATATTTACAACTTTTAAAAAAATGATTCAGCAAAAGCTCAAAAAACGTGAATTATCAAATTTCAATAGTGAATAGTAATTGACGTATGCTTTCTCACTTCTACATGTTTGAAGTTAGAAAAGAAAATTTAAATACACTTTAGTATTGGGCCATGGCCAGGAAGCATCAGAGAGTTCATAGAAGAGTTGGGGGTTTTAAGATACGCTGTGCCTAATGGAAAATGATATAAACAAAAGCTTAGCAATTAATATGAAAATGGCATATTATTTTTAATTTGTCTTGCTTTGCAGTTATTCCTAGGAACACTTTCCTAAGGGTGAAGTGATTATACAGGAGCAGTGTCAATGTCCATTAAACAAGAGGTTCCTTGTGCAATTGGAGAATTTGGGAGGAGTACAATTTCATTCCTTTAAATACTCCAACCATTGGATTGCTATTTCTTATATCATAGTTTCTATGATATAAGATCATACTTCTCCATTCAGCAGTATGTATCTTGTTTGTAGAATAGCATGAGAAAATGCACTCCCATAGAATCGTACTGGTTTGTTATGTCCTATTGTATTTACAAATCTAAATGCTACTAATTTATTAATGTAGTTAAAACCGCTAGCTATTATCTCAGGGTCCAATTCCTTGGGAAAATAAATTAAGGGTCTTGGTGAATTCTTCATGACACTCAATTGTATTACCTAAGGCTCTTTCTACTTCTCTTCCCAAATTCTTCTGTATCCCAGTGACAAATAATCATAAGGATATCTCAGCCCTCAGATTTGTACCTTCTGAATAATCACAACACCTAGCACTTACACTGTATTTGGTTTCCTATTTTCAAAGTGCTTTGCAATCAGTAACTAGCTGAGCTCCCTTACCCGTGAAATTTATTTCTTGATGACACAAGGAACAGGTTCTCAGCATCTGGCTAAGTCGACTGTTGTTACCATAGAGCAGGGAGAAAATCAGCACTGTGGATTGAGGAAGAGGTTAGGGGTCAGGATAGGTGTGCCCTATATTTGACTCTGCACTTGATTTCTGCACATCTTGGTTTAAGGCAATTGCTCACTGTAAATTTCACCACCTGTAGGAGAGGGAGGATAGAATCCATGTTGAAAAGATGAGCAGCTTGTCTCTGCAATAAATAAAATGCTCTGAAATTGAAATAGGACTTTAGTACCCAAGATCATTGTTCACAGAGATATATGGAAGTTCTCCCATTGTGGTATGGGATTTTCCATTAAAAGACAAAGTTTCTGAATTGTGTGGTAGATGAAAATATTCCACTCTATTCTTATCTTGCAGACTCCCCCCTCCTATCCTTAGAACTGGATAGTTTAGGAAAAAAAGACCACAGGGCTAGATCTAGTTAGAGCATTCAATAAACTACACACTCTTTCTATATGTCAGTTATTGTGATAATTTTTCCTGATATAAGCCATAATTAAGGATTTCTAATGACACTCATGGAACAGTACTTGATGATCAAACTGACAGTCTCTCTTAATCTAATTTGTGTATTCAACTTTCTGTTTTCAGTGCAAGTAGCTGGTTAACTTCTATTAGAAATCTGTTAGTACAGAAGAAATGAAGCCAATGCAGAAGGCTTCATTTCAATGCAGAAGAGTAGATGACAACAGTATTAAGTGATGATAATTAAGAGAAAGGCAAATGTGTTTATGTAGATATTTATTTCGATGTGCATATTAATGTATTTTTGTCTTTTATGAGAGGTATTACTAGAGTCAGAATTCTTACCTTAAATTAAATTCTCACATCTGAGTTTCTCTGTGTCCACCTCTCATGCAAGAAAACGTCTTACACAGATATTTTGTTTGGACATGGTCTGTTGCAGAATCATAGATAACTAATGTTAAAGATTTTAATGTTTTCTTAATTTCTTATAAAAATTAAATTTGTTTTTTCTAAAATCAATGAAGGAAATAAAAATCTTATTTAAGGAATTTTAATGAGAAAATTGTAGGATGTGTGGCCTCCTGTTGGTCAGAAGCACAATTACATAAAACTAAATAGGATATTTCTCTTCTGTTTCTTTCTTTGTTCAGAACAAGAGGCACTGAATTCATACTGAAATCCTCACTGGAAAAATGATTCAAATGGGTCTCAGAATGTGACTCAGTCACATTCCTAGTTTTCTAAGGAAGCAGCATCCATATACTCCTCTTGACATATTTATTTCTGCTCAGAGGTAGTGAATGATGCAAAGCAGATTATTCAGATAAAACTGAAAAATTAAGATTTTTTTCATTTGTCCATATATTTGGTACAGTATTTATACAAACGTAAATGGGGAATTTTTTTAAAATGACATTTCCAAATAATACAGTTGATATTTAAGTCATGTGAGGAGAACACGAGCTATATACTCCTTTACATGTTCACCTATTTTAGGGTTATTTCTTATATATCACTTTAGATCAATGGTGTTTGAGAGTTATTATTTTCCCTACTTTATTCTTTCAAATATTCATGTATTACTAAGGTCCTAAGCGATTTTTTCTTTGAAAATAAAAGCAGCATTTTTGTTTTTCATGTCTTCTAAAATAATAGTGAAATGATCTAGGTTTACCTTCTTTACAGTCCTGAAAATCTCCATAATTCAATGGTACTGTATACTAGACTTGAAGCTTTTAATTTCTCCTACCACTCTAAATTTTCTTGGGAAATTATGAAGATTTATAGGTGTATGTAGTTATTTTTATTTTTAAAGAGAGTGCAAATTGGAATTAAAACAGAAAAATTACAAGCTATACAAAATTTCACTTAACAAGTAATATGAATTTCATAGTATATATATATATATTTTTTTTTTTTTTTTTGTCTTTTTGAGACAGGGTCTCACTATGCAGTTCAGGCTGGTCTCGAACTCACAACAATCCTCCTGCCTCAGCCTCCCAAGTGCTGGGATTACAGGCATGCGCCACGCCCGGCTCATAGTATATTTGCAATACATAGTGTTATCTTCCAACAAGTTATTCATGTTACCAGGTATATGAATATAAAGTTAGAGAAGAAAGAAATGTATAAGAAATTAAGAAGAGGAAAGGCATGAATAACTGAAAAAAAGAAATAAAATGAATTAAAGCATTGATTGTTTTCTTCCATAACCAGCAGAAATGCACAGTACATTTGTCCAAACCATCCTGCTTACATACATAGACAAATCCTTTTCCCCACTCCCTCTCCTATCCTCCTCAACTCAGTAACTCTATAGTTGTATTTCATTGATAATTAGTGCTTATATCAGAAATGGTTGATTTCATGGTACATGACAAAGAGCAACATCTGTTGTCAATGAAAGAAATGTTATAACACAAGATAACATCATTTGACATGAAAATGCTTTCTATTCCATTTTAAAAAAAAGTTTTCGTGCAGCGGTAGGGGTCAGGTGCTCTATCTCTGGGCTTGCTGTGCCAGCCCTACCCCTGGGGCGTGCTGAGATGGCAATGGAGACTGGGGGTGGTGGTGTGCATCTATAATCCCAGGCGGTATACAGGCTGATCACTACAAGTCCAATCTAGTAGTGAGACCCTGAAAATCTGGACCATCCTATAAACACATCCTAAAAAATAAAAAATAAAAAAACACAAAAAAGAAGGTTTCATAGGTCCAGATCAGTAAGTCATCCAAAAAAAGAAATCACCCCAATTTTTAAGATCATGAATGTTGTATTCATTACTGTGTTTACCAGAAAATGAGAAAAACAATAGAAAACAAAACCCAAAAAAGAGCAGCAATACCACCTCCTTGAACAGATGTTCATGTGTTGCTAATGAGTACAGGCTTTTCAATTAGGAATTGAAATATATTGATTTAACAAAGTTTGTTTAAATAACACTTCCCAGTAGAGTTTCAATAGTTGAGAATAGGAGGAACTCATTAGAAAATTTAATATTAAGTAAAATAACAATAAATACTGTTTATCCCTACTGAATTTATAGAGATTCTGTATATGATTCTAATATAGATGGTGTTTAGAATGATGATATTTAGACATTTATGTATCAATGGCATTTCCAATTGTTATGAGAATTTGTGCTGGCTTTGGCAACACATACACTAAAATTCTTAGAAGAGTTTGTATTATTGATTTAGCGCAATTTTCCATTTGCTAGCTGTGTGATCTTCATAAAACACAACTATTGGGGCCAAGGAGATGGCTCAGGGGAATAAGTGTTTCTCTAGCAAGTGCAAGAGCCTGAGTTCAATCCCTGGTTCCACAAAAACAAAAACAAACACAAAAAAAAAAAAAAAAAACACCTCAACTATTTTGAGTAGTAGTTTTCTCTTCTAGTGTTAAATAATTGTGATAACTACTGTAAAGTTCATTATGATATTTAGTGCAATAACCAAGTATTCAGGGCATACATGTCATTTAATATATGTAACACATCCTAATTATAGCTTTCATCTGAATTTTCTATATTTAAAGATTACTTTTTTTCTTTTTTGTATTTTTAGAGAAGGGTCTACAGGGTGTTCAGGTCCAACTACTAGATCAGACTCATAGTGATCCACCTGTTTACAGCCTTCCAAGAGCTGGGATTACAGGTGCATGCCACCACGCCCAGTCTCAATTGCTGTCTCAGTGTGCCCCCAAGGCAGGGTTGGCATGGAAGGCCCAGGGATTGAACCTCTAGCCCCTGCACCTGCCTGCAGTTGCTTTAATCTGCTAAGCTAATGGCTGGCCCTGAAATACTTATTTTTAAAACAGAACTTATAATATAAGATGTTCTCCCAATAAGAATTACACACTTAAAATACTCATATGAAAGTCTTGGGATAAAGCTCTTGCCTAACATACATGAGTCCCGGGTTAACTGTCCAGCACAGCAAAACAACATAAACAAGCAAACAAGTCATTTGAGTATTGCTGTTTTGCTTAATTCAAAATATCAACATCAGTTGTTTCTGGTAGAGGCTACCAGTACGACAAATGCATACCCAGTGGTTTATATCTTCTTTGTTTAGATACTTTTCTAGAACTTACACCTCATAGTTTTTATGCTGCACATAACTACTAATATTTAAAAAATTTGAATGTACAGTAAGTTAAAATGCAGCCTATTAAGTACGTGTAACTCAAATATTTCCAAATTAGACTGAAAAACGCTCTACTAGAGCTGAAGAGGTTTAAGAATTAGGCCCCAATTATTTCTCTTTGATTGGTCCCCCAGGTTTACACACAAAACTTTCCCACAAAACAGACTCCTGCCACATGTGTTTAAACTAGATCGCCATTTGGCTGAAGCTTGCTGCACAAGAAAAGCCCATTTCACAGTCTATTCACACCTCACTTTATGGCACTTCACCAACTGAGGGCAAAACAGTTTAGACATTCACAATAAGAACCAACTTGAACCTTATTTAACTTCCAAACCTTCTAAATTTCTTTAAGGCTCAAATAATTCCCACAAAGCCTTGCTTCACTTCCTTCCAACACTTGCCACCTGCCCTCTGGGAAATCAAACCACCTACTTACTGGAAGAAACAAATAGTCTTATGTACTTCTATACTATTTAGGATTTCACACATTTTAGGAAAACTTAAGGAGAGGGATGAGATTTCTCTTGAAAATAGTAGCTTTGCTGCCAACGCTTATATGAAATAAGTTAGGATGTAGGTTTACTATGCGTGTTTATATTCTAACCTTCAAATGCATACAATTAAAGCACAAAATATAATGAGATATTCATGAGATTCATTTTCATATATGTCCGGTATGTTGCATTTTATTTACTACTCTTAGGAGAAATAGATAGTTGTACAATATTAATGTAGGGCATATGAACTAAAAGCCATTAAAAATTTAACTAGAGTCGATCATGTTATGGAAATGTAGTTTTAATAGTTTAGTTTTCTGTTTTCAATCTTCGGGTTTCAGAATTGCTTTTTCTCGCCTTATTTTTGTCAACTTGGATTTCTAATAAAATGACTGATAAAAGTGGTAATAGTAAGTGCCCTGTATTTGTGTCTGCTCTCAAGGAGAAATTTATCAGTCTTTCATATTTTGATATTTCCTAGATTTATTAAAACTAATATTTAAAGACATTCTTTATAGTTTATTATTTACACTCAGGATATATCATTTGGTTGCATAACTTGGTCATTCTTTTTTGTGTCCTTTTTTGATGCATTACTTAATATCAGTACCTTTAACGTTTATGCCTACAATGTACATCTACTCTGACTAAGCAAAATATTTTAACAGAGAAACTTGATGAAGAAATTAGTTCATTTACAGCACAGAAAAATAATTCAGTTTAACTGTCAATTATTTATCAGGAAAATAGTGTGAGGACTCAAATGTACAAACACACTCTCCATCTTCGCCAGTATGTGTGCGTTAAAGATTTTTGTTGTGAAAATTATTGGCCGTACTAAGAATAGGGGAAAAAGCATAGTGAATACATATTTTTCATAATCCAGCATTAATACTAATGCAATGTTAATTCATCTTTATACACTAATAATTCTAAAACAAATCATAGACTATCTTTTAATATATAAAATATAAATTTGAAGTTGGAATTTCTTTCTCTCTCTTTCTCTTCATTCTTTCCTTCCTTCCAGCCTTCCATCTGCTCCTTCTTCTGTTCTTTTTTTCTTTGTCTGAGATGGCAGACTCACTATGTTGACAAACTTAGTTTCAAAATCAGGAGCTCAGCTAATGTGCCTGACTCAACCTCAAAAGTAGCTTAAATTACAGTTGTGTACGTTACCTAGCTGGTTAGAATTTTCATCATCACCAGTTCTTTTTGTATTTTATTAAGGATCCACAGGAGTGAGAGGGTCTCACTATGTAGATCAGACTCATCGTGATACACTGTGTTCAGCCTCCCAAGAGCTGGGGTTACAGGCATGTGTCACCACCCCCATTCTGAATCAGCATTTTAGAGCACCCTGGGGACAGGGCCAGCACAGCACACTGGGAACTGAACTCTGGCCCCTGCACTCTGCCTAAGCAGGTGCTTCAGTCCACTGAGTTATTTGGCCAGACCTACCATTACCTATAAATTGATACAAGTATTTTAAAATAGAAACAGACTAATAATAAGCAGTTCATGACTGTTTGAGGAATAGTTCTTCTTACTATTGGAGGAAATATTGTGAATCAACTCCAAACCACCACCATTTAAATAATTTTAATCTGTACAAAACACTCAAAGTGAATTAGAGCGGTAACACTTCTGTGTGTCTGCATGTGTCTCTTCTGAGAGTGGTTTTCTTTTTTCCTAAATATTGGATGGGCAATGGAAGTTGGACTTATAAATCTTAGTTAGGATTAAAAGAATGCAAAACAGAATAAAAATTGAATTATGTTTGAGCCATTGAGGACTATATTTGGACCAAATGTTGAGTCTAGACCATTGGTTTATTCATTTTTGTATTTGGGGTAGGACCTTGCTATGCAGTCCAGGCTGGCCTTAAACTTGCTAAGCATCACAAACTGGCCTTGAACTCCTGACTTTTATCTGTCAGTGCCCCAATTGCTGAGATTATAGGCACATGCCACTATTCCCAGTGCAGAGGCCACTTTTCCATAGTGCACTATTTTAAAAAGAGAATAAGAACATTTGTTCTTGTTCCTGTCCTGCTGGGGTCTCATGCTGACTCCATGGTTAACTTGGCCTTGCTGACAGTATTATTGAAAGATGGAATCAGTGAATCTCCTTTTCATTTCTTTTAGCTTTTCATCTTGTTTCTCGGCCTTTCCACCAAATGTAGAGTACAACCAGATTAAACTCAATCTGAGGTAAGGCAGCAAACAAACTAGAAGGAGCCATGTAGAGTGAACTAGACTGTGTTCCACCAAGTTTTGGGGTATTTATGCTATATTTTCTGTCAATCTGTAGATCTGAGAGTAGCATTAATGTGGTAGAGAAAAAAAGTTTTGAAGAATGTATGAATAAATCATCATACACTCTACACTGTATACCTAATCCAAGTTGGAGGAATTTTAGTGAAAATTCTTCTCAATGTATCAGTAAGATTAGCAAATCTTCCCCCCCTCTCTTGCCCTCTTTCCTCTCCCCCCCCCTCTCTCTGTAGTGTGTTTACCACAGAGTCCATAGGGTCTCACTACACAGATCAGACTCATAGTGATTCTCTTGTTTTTAGCCTCCCAACCACTGGGATTACAGGTGCTCGCCACCACTCCCAGTCTCATTCTCTGACTCAGGGTGCCTTGGGAGCGGGGCCTGCACAGCACACAGGGGATCGAACCCCAGCCCTGTGTCTGCCTCTGTTCTTCTCTTACAAAATGAAAATCTAACTTTCTTTTCTTGGCGTTCTTTATATTCAACTTTAAAACAAATAGTGAACTATCTGAAGTTTGAATTTTCCATGACTTTTCAAGCCTAATTATTCCTTTTTTTTAAATGAGGCTATTTGAATACAAATATTGACAGAACACAATATGAGCATCAGTATTGTATGTTATTTTTGTTAGAGCTCTAACTTCCTTATTTTATTGCAATGAAGCAATACTGTATTGGAAAAAATACCTTTAATGTAATTTCTAGTTGTTCGCACTGATTCAGAAATTATACATTGTGCTAGTAGCATTTTGTTTACCACTTTATTAAAGCAAAAGAAAAGAGAAGATCTTTGAACTGTCAATCCACATATGTTTTATTTTAAAGTGCTAAATGAAGTTTGTGGTTCAGTGCTGGCTCTTCATCACTTATGCTGAGTGCAGAGCCTATGGAAATGAACATAATTGCCAAGAGTCACATGGCAGGAGGCATGGAGTGGCCTGACTCCTAAGTGCTGTACCTGCCTATAGGCCCAGCAGCAAGCACTAGGGCAAAGGAAGCTTGTTTTTAATGACATTTTGTCCATTAATTTTATCACTTTTTGGGAGGAGAGATTTCTGACTCTTAAAATTCTTACTACCTGTGCATACAGCACCTGAATTTCTAATTTATTCACTGTCATTGTCCCTACTTATCATCACTGTGGTTTTTCATTTCTATGATATCTACATTTTTTTTCAAAATAAAGAGGACACGATGGCACTTTCTGTATTTACTAACAGATACTTCAAACAGCACATTTGCACTATACCACCAATTTTAGGATTCTATCTTTCATCCAATGAAAGTTTTACCTTACTGATCATGTTCACAGAATTGTAGTGTGGTAAAATCATGAAACATAAGAACACATTACAGGATCTGTCTAATGTTGTTGCTTTATTTTCCAAGCTCTCTCATTACAGCATTATTACTTGGTTTTCCTACTTTAATTAACAGCTTGACATTAGAATAACTTCTGCTTGAAGTAGTATTCACTTTACACATTTGATAAGTTTACATTTCTCATTTGTAACCTATGCAGAGGTGTTTTCCAGTGAAATATATTTGTGCTGCTTTCCTGAACAGTACCATAAAGGGGATGTTTTCATAATAGTAACATTCAGTATTGAAGTGTATATATACAATTTTTCCTGACCAATATATTTTGTCATTAAAATCAGATATACTTATCATCAAATTTACAATAACAGTTGGTTCAAATAACCAGTGTTAGCTTTAATATGTTACTATAGTAGACATATCTGAGATGAAACTATAAAGCACATATTTTTAACATAAATTATTCAGCACTGCTGCAAAATACCTTCAAATACTTGCTCTTTGCAGACGAAATAACATAAAAGTAAACTTACACCATCATGACAAGTAAACATAGTTTTGTTGAATGATTTTTGAAAGACAGTATTTGCAGACATGAGATGTTTATTTTAAGCTTAAGAATCACTTTTGGTTTTTGGATAAATTCTTGGATGGATCCTTGATATTTTATGCAAAGATAAAATTTGAAATGTCTTCTTTTGAAGTGGTATGGTGATTCAGATATAGGGCACCTTAGATCTATTTCGCTTTCTAGGCTCTAAACAGTAGAGTTTAAAGAACACCTAGTGACAGAATTTTGGAAATTACGTTAGAGTTCCCCAGGTTCATTATTATCTGAAAACATTTTCTAGAATAGCATTCTTGTTAGCTGCCCTCCAAAATTCTATTCTGTATCAGTCAGTGCTTACTAGAAAAACAGATGAAATGGATGACACCTAAATATATAAGAATTTTAAAGATCAGCTTTCAAGGCTCCCCTCAGAGTCGGGTGTGGGAAAGCCCAACCGTCTGTCTGCATTATGGAGTTCCGAGGGGTCCAGTTGAAGGCTCAGAGCTCATTGCTAAGTCCTGTGTGAGTCTGTGTCAGGAGGCTGAAGGGTCTTCACTAGAGGCTAAAGAGTTGCTCTGGATGCCAGAAGATGGTGTCCAAGGTGAAGGTAAGACTGGTGCTCCTTGGAAGAAACAGAAGCAAGGTTTTCTTCTGCATTTCCCTTTATTCCGTTCAAAGAGTAAGCCCACTGGTTGCTCTTAGCCATGCCCAGTCAATCCCAGCAAATCATCAGTGAGTCTCTGAGCCCTCTGAGTCACCCAGGACTGTGGTGATCCAATCAGTGGGGTGTCTCTTACTCATGGTGACACACTAGCCAAGTATCACATATTCCATGTTTAAAAAAATCTGGGACCAGTTTTTGGGATGGTATAGTTTTAGGAGATACCCAGTGTGTGTTAAAATGCAAGTAGCTCTTTAACAAGACATCATATAGTTAGAAAAACTAAGCATTGACTTGTAGGTATCATATTAAGTGACCTTTTTAAATTACACTGATCAGAGCCACATGGAAGCACACAATACACTTAAAATTACACTGTAACATGGAAAACTTGGCTTTCCACTTTAGACTCAGGAGGCATATGTACTTACTTCTCAAGACTACATTCTAGAACTTCTTTGAACTATATTTGCTTTGTGTGTCTGTCATTCATCATCACATTAGCACTGATGGTTTAGTACCTTTCAAGCACTGCGCTTAGATTTGAGCGGCTATCAGTGAGTAAAACTCTGACCCTCCTTCCCACTGAACATGAATCTTGCCTAGTTTATGGAACTTACAGTCTGATTAATGCAAATAAACAAACATCTAATACAACCCCAGGTGTTGGCCAGACAGGACAACTCAGAAGAGACAACAGACGTGAGATGGAAATGAAATAAAAGAGTATTGCAGCTAGGAGGAGCAGCCAAAAAATTCTTTACACTCTGTTATTACAGCAGTATATTGCTACTTTCTCGTGATAAATGTAGAAAAATCCATGTTCATTTTACTGAAGGGTTGTGTAGTATAAATCCTAGAGATCTGATAGAAAAGGAGACTATATCTGGATAAAAGGCCAAAAAATTGAGCATGCTCCATCTAGAATATCTGAAATATTTGTAAAGAAACAACGTGTTTTTTTTTCTTCTAATAGTGATGAGGGGATATTAATTCTACTCCTTTGCTAAACATAAATTAACTATATATTATATAGTCAGTATCTAATTTTCAAAACAAAAACTAGTGATATTATATGCACCATGAATGCAGATAAACATAAAAACAAATAAAATGTTAAAAACTCCTTAACATATTGATAGATATTTCAGGCAATATAGCCTAAACGTGGAATATTGACGTTAAGAAAGGTGGTAAATTAGTAAGGTCAAATAGATAATTACCAAATCAATGCCTGGCTATAATCATAGAAATATATGTGCAAAACTGCTTATATCTGTACTGATTTAAGACATATATTAGCTAAATACATAGTCTAGCAATCACTGCACTAGAGAATTTCTTTTTTTTTTGGGGATTGTTTGTTTTAATGAAGATGGAATCTAGATTACCTGAGATTCTCAGTTCATGCACATCACGTGGGACAGATTCTTAGATTACAACAATTTAGTTATTACCTTAGACTTCAGCTACACCTGTTGCATTAGAAAAACAGAATCATATCATTGTAGATGTGATGTGTTCTTACTACCTTACTGAAATTTAAATTTGACATTTCTAACTATAATCTATGAAATATTGACCACAAGCCCTATTGTTGTCATTAGGGACCATTCTTGGTCTTCCCACTACGATAAACAGTGCAATTTTTTTAAACAGGGTATAAGTGTCCCTGTCTATAGGTAAGTGTATGAATAAATACAGAGAATAATGTAACTTAAAGCATTCTTTCTTAATAAACATGACATTGTGCTATGTAAGATTCCTCTAATTAAGTTATGTAGAAAAAATATTGATCCTGTAGACAGCCTTGTTTGCTGTTAGAACTGTAAGGACCCAAACATCTCTTGCTGTCTTCCTGCATTTATGTCCGATATACACCGCTCCCTTTGAAATCGGTGGGATATGAGGGAGTGCAGTGGGGGATAAAAATCAGTGAATTCAGTGGCCATTTCTCAGGTGGAAGATTGGGAGAGCTGCCATCTTAATGATGCTTCTCAGTGGGAGATGCAGTTTGATGAGGCTGAATAGGCTGAAAGAATTGACTTCATGATATAAAGAAACAGACTCAGAAAGCCTCACTGCTTTCAGAAGGAATCTCGAAATACAGAATGGTATAGACTCCTTTTCAAATTGAATTAATTGAATTTGTATAATTTCCTTTGCCCCCTTTTTTTTCCCCAGAACTCTCACCATTTTTTGCCCATCATTCTTTAAATCACCATCTAGTGTCTGTTATTTCTTGAGGCTGGGACTCTTGTCTCCAATTACTTCTTCTTTTGACACTGTCAATATCTACCAGTCTCTTAGTTATTCTCTTTTATTATGTGTAAGAGTTCAGTGCATAAATTATTTTCTAAGACACTCAAATACTCACATACATCTCCCACTGACTTCAATAACTCCTTAAGCTGTTGTTGGTGATTTTCTTATTTTAGTGAGTAGACATCATGATTAAAAGCTTTTATGTCATGTGGGGCATCCTAAAATATTAGAAGAGGAAAGCAATTTCTTTCTTTCCTTTTTTTTTTAAACCACAAATTCAAAAATTTAATCCAAAAAAGATGAAGTTTACTAGAACCATTTTCTCTTTTCCTCATCATATTTCTTGAACTACGAAATGGTCTGAACATATTTTCCCACAGCGTTAGAAGAAATAGATTTGTTATTTTTAATTACTTAGTTTTTGACAACTCGGATTATGACAACTGTGTTACATGCATAGTATTTATCATGTGAAAGTATACACCAGAAATAACGCTTAGTAAGAAAGATTCCCACAAATATAGGACCCGATAGAGAAAATCAATGCAATCAATCGGATGTTTGTACTGGCACAAGGAATGGGCAATGATTATTGTTGGGTATTTAAAACATTAACCAGCCATTTGGCTGGGATGCCTTTGGAGTGAATACATGCAACAATGCGGACTCACAGAGCAGAAGGGGTGGGGGACATCTAGTCTTCCTACCTAAAACCAGCTCTCCTCACTAGGACCTTTACTCAAACCCCAGCAGCCAATTGTGATGCTTATCAGTACCAAATAGCAAAGATTTTTCAAAGAAGGCATTTCCCTCAGCTGTCTTTAGGAGCCTATTTTAAATGATTAAAATTCAATGCCGTCAAGTAGTTCTTAAATTATGTCAACTTAAATTTATCTGGCGAGTTAAGCCATTTCCTGCTGCAGCCCGGAAGAACAGCTGGTTACCATCTTCATTATGATTATTCTCCTGAAAATAACAATAAAATCATCCAGTAGTCCTTTGTCTCTTTTTTAAAGCCAAAGTCATCATCACTTCTTCCTATTTTCATAAGTCCTTATTCTTCTAATGATATGATTTATTTTCAGGGCCAATATGCTTTATGATACTCCTGGGCAATCAGTAGAAGTCTGCCACTGTTCTTTTCCATTACAGACTGTAACTTGCCCAAATGATTTCAAATTATAGCTGCCTATCTTTTAATACACTGCCAATGACATAACGTTCCCTAAACAACACAAATATAATTGACATCTGTAATTAACATTAGGTCACTCTTTTCTCCCCCACATTATAAATGTCATCTTTGAAACATTATTTCACTGGTTATGTTTGTTCCAATATAGATATATCCCAGATATATTAGCAGTGAACCATGCAACAGGGAAAGCTTAAATCTCTAAATGCCCTTCACACACCAAGTATTTTAAAATCCTTTGAAACATGGTGTGAATCACTGTCTACAGTAGAGAAAGGATTCTTTTTCTCCAGTTTTCTTTTAACTGGACATAGTAGGGCCGTGTCCTTACCATGCTATTCATGACATTGAAAGATGACCAGGTATCTTGTATGTCGAGACTGATGCCTCTACTTCAATTTTACTTACAATCTGTGCAGTATTTTGTGGCTTGTGGAATGATTCTGGTGCATTTGATCAGTGTAATTAAGTAATTGAGATAATACAGGCCCTCAGGCATCAGTTGTTTCTTCAATTATACATTTCTTCAATTATTCATTTAACATTCAAAAACTGTAAGCTCTCTGGATAATTATCCAAAATATTCTCTCAGTTTTGCCTAGGGAGCTTGAGTAAGTTTGTCTGGTTATTAGAGTCCATGTTTTCTCTAAATCCGAGAGAAGCAAATATAGTATGTATCATACCACTCTTGAACTCTACTAAAGCACGATCCATCCAGCCAGTTCTTAGTTCTGTTTACCATGGCTAATTTATTAATTATATCACTGTATCCCAAATTATTAGCATACCAAACATCATGGAATAAGTCAAGCAGTTTGTCAAACAGGATGTAGAATAAAATCTCATATTTGTTTGAAAAAATATCTTACACACAAGATAAATTTGGAAGAACATCCACAACATAATTAAAATGATATCTCTGAGTGTGAGGATCATGGGTTCACTTTTTTCTTGTTGCTTGTGTGCTTTTAAAATTTTTCTACATTGAATATCTATTACTCATGTAATAAGCTAATTTAAGACATTGTAAAGAAGAAAGCAGCTAAAAATATTGTTAAGCCTAGAATACTCATTCAAATGGTGCAATAAAAAAATCCATCGTCTCTGAGATAGAGCCTATACATAACAAATAGCGAATTAACCGTAGGCATTAGGTTTTCAAACACTAACGTCATCACCTTGAAATGAGTAGAGATATACTAACTGGAGAAATTGTGTGAAATTATGAACTACCTCCACCCTAAACAAAGTAGAGCTCCTTTATTTCTGTGTAGTTGGATAATGGATGTGGAGAATTGACAACCAGGGGAAAAGAGCAAAGGGGAGATTTCAAGTCCCATGAGACTATTCTGGGGCATTAGTTTCTACAAATAAACATGGAGTTATGTCAGGAATGCCTTGCGGCCATAATGCTGTCCATCTCCTATTCCAGCTTAGCAACCGGAAGCACCAGTTCGACGTTCTGAAATTTCGCAGTTGTGGAAAAAATCCTTTTCAAAACAACTTGATTGGGGTTAGTTCTAAATTTTCTTTGGATAATGACATATGAAGATACTACATGCATTGCCAGCTTGATGATTACACTTAACCTCATGATCTATGAGTGCAACATTGCATTGAATGTACAGACCATTTCCAAGGTTCTTTTTCTTTATTTCTCATTATACTGAAACTTAAACCACCTTGCTCCACAGACTTGATCGGACAAAGAGCTTGAAAAAGAGGACTGAACACAATTTTTTAAATGACATACTCGAATAACGCTCCAAAGTTCTAAATATAATTCTCATTCATTCCTTCTTTCTGACTGAGACAACATAATGTAACAGTCAGGAGCATTGTTACTTAAGCGATTACCTGAACTCATAGATCAGCTTTGTTATTGACAAATGTGTGGACATGGAGAGGTTGTTTAACCTAATTTGAATTTCTTCTGTAAAATAGTTAATAACTCTACATGTATCATAAAATGGAAGTTATCATTAGGATAAAACACACCGAGATCATAGCTCAATTCTTGACTTGTGGAAAATACTCCATAGGAGTTGGCTATAACTAAGCCAACAGCTAATTTGGAGCATTTGTTGTATGTCACACAGTATTTTTTTTTTTTAATTTATTTATTACAGTGTCTCGCTACACATCACGGATTCTTTTTTTGCGGGGGTGGGGGGGTCATCTCAGCCCGCCCTGGGGGGAGGGCCTGGCATGGCATGTGGTGCTGGGGCTCGAACCGCGGTCCCTAAGAGGCGCTTTAGCCTGCTGAGCTATCTTGCCAGCCCACACACAGTATTTTGAATGCTAGCAAAATAGCCATGAGCACTAAAATGTAGGGCCCATCCTCATCAGACTTTTCATCTTTCTGGAGACTAGAAAAAACAAGCGATTAGAAAGTATGCACAGGGGCTGAGAAGAGCTGGCCGGGGTCCTCTGAGCTACCCTGGAGGCTGCCTTGGAGAATCCCGTGAACCTCAGCGCTGTAGACCAGGCTGAGCAGCGTACTGAGACTCTGTTGTCAGAACGAGGAATATACAAGTGATTCAGGTTGCTGTGAGGAGACCTAGAAGGCACGTCTCCGCTAGCGCCCAGAAGGCTTACGCTGCACTGGTATTTACATTAAGATTGGCACAGAATGAACAGCAGTTATGTAGGTGAAGCCCCTTCCAGACAGAAGGGTTCGTGAGCAAAAATTTGTATTTCTGGCAGGATTGCTTTTGCAGGTGAGTGAAATGGGTTAGTAATCCAAGTTCATTACTTCATGTTACTGAAAATCTAGAGGGTTTCAGATAGAGATTTATAAAATTTGTAATTTGATTTATTTCTATGGTTTTGGCTTTGCTTTTTTAATTATTAGTAGTACATCACAGTTCACCATGGGGAGCTGGTGCACGTGTATCGTGCATCTTAATTATTTCTGCATCTCCTTCTGCTCTCCTTCCCCGCCCTCCATCGCTTGATCACCTTTCTATGTGCAAAAAGATCTACTTCCTTTTTTCCCAGTTATCTATCTTTCATTCTGCTTTTCAATGTACTTATACTTTGGCTTTTTCATACAAGAGAAATGTTTTTTGCCTTATCTGTTTCACTTAACATTGTGATCCAAATGCACACTCGTTGTCCTACAAATAACTCAGATTTATCCTTTCTTATAGAATTGTACATAAACACCACAATTTCTTTATCTGTTCACATATTGATAGACATACATCCCAGTGCCAAGATTTAGCTATAGATGCAAAAAAATCAGCAAAAATTCAGCATCAATTCATGTTAAAAAAAAAAAAAAACACTGAAGAAAATAAGTATATAAGGACCCCATCTCCTTCAGATGAGAGCCATTTATAACAAACCTACTCTGTACACTGTAATAAATAGCAAAAAGCCAAAATCTTTCCCTCTAAAATAAGGAACGAGACAATGGTGCCCACTTGCTATGTAGCTAGAGCAATAAAGCAAGAGAAAAAAATAAATGGCTTTTTTTTTTCTGCTTAATATTTTTTTCTCTGAGGTTGCATTCATCATGGTGGCAAACTACATGCACATTCACTCCACTATAGAAAAGCACGTCTGCTTTCCTTCTTCCTCAACTAATAAAGAAACAAACAAACAAAACCCGGTATTTATTTTGATTGACCGTGTCAGGTCATATCCCCACCCTAAATCAATCAACAGCACGTGGAATGAGTCACAGTGAATGATTTGTCACAGAGAATATTCTCTGGGAGCTGGGGTTAATACACACAGAAGTCAAACTACCACCCTGTTGAAGGTGGAACAATAGATAGCAGGAAAGAAAATAATATTACCCAGTAGAGGCTGAGAGTTAACTGAGCACTCTGTGCCCAAAGAGATTAAATAAATGGAATGAATCTAAAGCATGTGTCCTGAAGATTCCAGTAATGAAGAGGAGAAAGTTTGGAGTTAGAGAAGTATATGAAGGCCAGATAACACTTCGTAAAATTTATTAAGGAATTTGTACTTTTTGGTGTTGCCAGGAAAGCTTTTATTTTATTTTATTTTTTTTCATTTATGTATTTGGCACAGGGTCTCACTATGCAGCTTGGACTTGTAGTGATCCAACTGTTTTCAGCTTGCCCAGCCCTGGATTACAGGCGTGCACCACCACGCCCGGACTTGGTTGAAGGCTCTGCACACCCCGGGGGGCAGGGCCACAGCGGCGTGAGAGACCGGGGACGGAACCCTGGTCTCTGCGCTTGCCAAAACAGCTGCTTAGTCCACTGAGCTATCTCTCCAACCCTTCAGCCAGTGAAGTTTTTAATGAGGGAAGTAAATTGAAATCTAGTGCTGACAATTGGTCCAAAAAAGGGTGTTCAGTATCTCACTGCTAGATCCGACTCATAGTGATCATCCTGTTTTCAGCCTCCCATGTGCTGGGATTACAGGCACACGCCACCACACCCAGTCTCAATCACCATCTCAGAGCATTCCAGGGGCTGGGCCCTCATGGAAAGCCCAGGGATTGAAACACCAGGCTCTTTCGCATCTTGTAGGTGCTTTAATCTGCTGCGTTATTTGGCCAGCGTTGATTTTTTTTTTTTTTGTACTGGGGATTGAACTCAGGATGTTGCACTTACCAGGCAAGTATTTATTCTTCTAGGTTTTCTCCTTGGCCCCCCAGCCCTAACTTTTTGGTTTTTTAATAATAATAATAATAATAATATATATATATATATATATATATATATATATATATATATTTATATATATATCCAAAGTGGGCTATGTTTTAAGTATAAATGAACACCATAAATTGCAGAATTAGTATAATAAAAAGTAAATCATTTGAATTACTTTTATATCAGTTAAATGGTGAAATTGTGATCATTTGAACATACAAGATTAAATAAAATGTATTACTGAAGATAAATTTCCTTGTTTCATTTTTACTTTTTCAGTGTGACTAGCAGAAAATCTAAAACCATCTCTGTGGCTTGCATTCCTATTTGCATTATATTTCTACTGAACATTGCTGGTTGCTCTTCTTGTATCATCTGTTTTCCATGCAGCAATAAGAAGGGAAAGGGAGAAGGGTGCATCCCTCATTTTTAACAATACTTCTTGGACAACAGAAGCAAATTTCTACTGTTAGTCCATGTACAAAATTAGCCAAAAGTTTGGATTTAGGGGCTAGGGAGATAGCTTTCTGACTTAAGCGCCCACCTGGTAAGTGCAAGGACTGGGGTTTGATCCCGGGTTCTGCATGCTATGCTGCCCTGTGTTGTGCTGCCATGGAACTAGGTCTGGTGGTGCACGCCTGTAATCCCAGTGCTAAGGAGGCTGAGACAGGAGTACCACTATGAGTACTACCTGGTTAGTGAGACCCTGTACCAAATAAATAAAAAAATAAATAATTTATTTTAAAGTGTTGATTCAAATTGTAGTCTTGGGGCTAGGGAGATGGCTCAGTGGAATAAGCACTTTCCTGACAAGTACAAGGACTTGAGTTCAATCCCTAGTTCCATCAAGTAAATAAATAAACAAACAAACAAACAAATAAGTAAAATAAATTGTACTCCTGATTCTGTGTGGACATATTCATCACAATTTTAAAGTTTTGTTTAAAATTTTTTTTAATTCTTCTTTCAGAAGAATGAGAAACAGATATTTTTTGAGCAACAGTCAAGAATGACACAACTCTGAAATGCCAGTAACAGAATCAACCTTAGATGGGTGTGGAGATTTCTTGTTCTCAGTTGAGCACACGAATAAGATGTTTGGCATTGTATCTGTTTTTATAGGTTTGGTGTTGATAAATAGAGAAAAATTTTATCTGGCAACTATTCTTTTCCTCACCAGAAGGAATGATACCATTTCTCTGAAATGTGGGTCAGAGTGAATTAGATTTGTGAAGGATGCCAGAGCTAAAAATGGTCTGTTGAATTAGAACAAGACCAGGGACCATAAATTTACATTGAAGCCAATCTGCCCACTTGTACTGTTTTCACTTGCAGTTCTCAGCTGTTTAGGTCCAATGAGAGAAAAGCTGGTAGTTATTTGATTTAAAATAGAGGTTTTCCTAGAGGGAATTCCAAGGATAACAAAGTGTGAGGATATGAGAAGATGCAACAAAATATTGGAGCATCTAGAAGAAGAGGAAAGTGAGAACAAACGGCTGCTGATAGGTGGGGAAGAAGCCCAGGGATGGAGGCTACGGTCCCCACGGTAGGAAATAGACCCTTAGGAGAGGGAAGGATGTCGTGGTCAGAGACCAGATGATGCTGAATTGGTTCTTTAGAGATTTAATTAGGTCTTGGTGATGATGAGGTCCACACCAAGCTGGGAGACTGAAGTTCTGAGCTATAATGAAAGCAACAGAGGCATGAGGGATGTAGTGATGGGATTCCGTTCTCAGGTCTCAGCCTCATCTGCTTTCAATAAAGATAAAATGAGAGATTCACAGAAGATAATTGTGCAGAGACAGTTTTCCAAGAGTATTTCTTTTTTCTGAACGTTTTTCAAGAAAGGACACAAACCTCCTGTTCTGTAATATCACAAAAATTGGTTAGCCTAGACTTGGGAGATACAGTGTTTCCTTGGGGAGTAAAGGGCAGATGTGCTTTCTATGAACAGTAGAGATCAGAGTGCCTGCGCGCAGTTCCTCTTCTGTGACACCATGCACTGCATGTACGAGCTATTGGCCTTTTTCCTTGCTCTGTGGAACTAGAGCTTAGAGAACCAGAACAAATGCCAATACTTTGGTTGGTGCTTTACTGCGAGTTAGAAAGCCTTTGATTCTCATCAAGAGTCTTGTACCTTCTGTTAGCATCTGGGGAACCACATGTAGAGTGAAGCTTTCAGACTCTTCATTTTTCTTGGCAATACTTCCACACATCACTAAGTTCTAATGTCTTCCAAGAATTTTTACCCATTAGGAAGAAAAAAGAGACATCCCCCCACCTTCTTTTTTCCTTTGGCAGAACCAGGGATTGAACTCAGGTCTTTGCGATTGCCAGCTGAAGTGCTTATTTTACTGAGCCATCTTCCTGGCCCATCCCTCATCTTTTGCTGCCCACTATTCTGAAAACCAGAACCACATTTTCTTTCCATTTTTCTCTTCAACACAATAATACATCCTATAATACTCTAGATTCTTTGCTGTGTGCATCATTTGAAATTAGATTATTCCATTTTAGAGTCCATACTTGATTGTTACATGTAATTTTCCCCATTATACTTTATATGAAAATATTTGTTAAGCCGAGCACTTTGGAAGTTATAAAGCTTCACAACAATCAGGTACAGTCTTTTGCGTATCATATACTAACCACCATAGGTAGATAAAATCAATTAGATGTGTAAATTCCTTAAATAACAGCAAATGGAGCAAATTGAATTTCAAAGTGGAAAAAAAAAATGTGAACCTGAAAAGCAGTGGTAAGAAGGTCATCAGCAGAATTAACAAAAAAAAGTCTGGCAAAGTTACAGTTAGGCAGCCAGTAATACTCTATTGATCAGACTTTCTCAATCAATGAGTCTGTGCCTAGATTATTGATGCAGAGGTATTAAGCAAAATTTTATTTCAGCTAACTTGTTGGCTCAGATGTCAACTGAAAGTCATTTCCCCAGTCAATCAAAGATACAATAAATCTGAGCAGATTTAGCTTTTAAAACATTTCTTGTGTCTATTCTTCTTTCCAATCCGACAATTATCTTCGGGAGGCTGCCAATTAAGTTAATGCCAAAACCAACACTTTGAGAAGCCCTGTGCTTTTATACAAAGAAAACCAAACAGCATATCTTAAAGAAAAGAAACAGGTAGGAAGTACTATTTAGTCCTTATTAAGAAAAATATAATTAAAATACTTTGAAATTAAATGCATCTAACTTCCCATTCACAATTGAATAGCCTTCCTAGCATGCAGCTTTGAATTTCGTAATGCCCACAGTGGTGTCTTGTACATTAGAAACCACTGACAAGCTAAGCAGACAGACATAGTAGGAAGAGAGTGGTTTTCCTTCTCCATGTAGAGAAGCCACTTCGTGGATCACTTCCATATGCATTCTGAAGATTTATGTACATTTCTTCTTCATTGGAGGTGCCTATTTTCTTGGATGTATGATCCCTCTTTTCTTAAGATTTCATTCATGTCTGAATCTATACCTTTTCACTATTCCCAGAATCTGCTGGCTTCATAGCATTACCTATTACACAATGTCCAGTTTTCCTGTCTCATCTCTAATTTTGTGATTTGCCCATTTTAAAGGCCCCAACTCATGCTATACTCTTGAATGGTGGTTGCTTTTCACTTTCTCTTCTCAGTCAGCACTTGCTCCTTTCTTCAGTTCAAAGAAAGAACATCTAGTACCGTGCCTGCCACACACCTATAGCACAGGCCTCAGGGGAGGCCCCTACAAAACCCTCCTTAAAAATAAAAATTCTAGAACACAGAAATACGTTCCACACATTAGTGTTGGCTTTACGGCTGCACAATTCCAGGATTTTTGTGCATCTGTTGAACTTTAGGCTAACATCAGCACATAATGTTCAAAAACATGGAAGCCCTGGCTACAGAACACAATCATGCCATAATTGGAGACGCAACACCTTGTGGTACTTTGCATTCTATTTAATGTGTTTTCTACATATACTATCTTCTCAATTAGATGGTAAGCTTGTTAGAGGCCAGAAACATCTTATATCTCTTTGCATCATCTGAATAATATCCTACAGAGGAGATGTTAATAGTGATTATATGCACTGATTAATACAGCTTTTATAGATATTTATAAAACAATGACTGAGATTTATCATCAAAATGGTCAGCAGTTGATAATGATGATGTGTTTGTTAGACAGAGACAAATACCTAGGCAACTCCTATACTTGGCCAAATTGATTTTGATCATCTCTCAACAAATCGTCACAACTAAAAATAATCATAAAAGTTCTGCTTTCATCGTTGATCAATACTCCTTCAATATTCAAGTAAATATGTGATTTCAAAAAGCATTTTGCTCTTACTAAAAAACAGCTGCAACCAAAACATCATTAAAATGAGAGCATGCTTACCGGATCAGAGAGGCTCTTCTTCCTTTTTATATTTTAAGTGAGAAATGGTCAAGAATCAGAAAAAAGAAAAACAAATGTCTTAAACAAAGAATGGTCAAAAGCTTTCTTTCACCAGAGGTGAACCAGTTCTGTGTGTGTGCGAGTGTGTGTGTATGTGTTTTGTCTCTTTGAGACAAGGTCTAGCAATGCAGCTCAGGCTGGCTTTGAGCTCACTTTATAGTCCAGGCTGGTCTTGAACTCATAACCATCCTCCTGCCTCAGCCTCCCAAGTGCTGGGATTACAAATGTGATCTTTTCTATGTGAATTTCTAATGATCTATTTAGTAACAAAATATATTTCCATAAAGAAAAAATAAGATATCATTTATCAATATGATGCTTATTTTACATCTTCAAAATACTATGCCTTATAACTTTGAAACCTCAGACTGTCTTCAGTCAGACCTTGAAACTGAAAACCATCATCATTGCGGAGTGGTTGATGAATATATTGTCACATCAAGCTTTAATTAATAATTTTCATGTTTTCTTTTAAAACCAACAGAGCCAGTGAAGGTTCATCTTAGCTTCTTATAGCTGTTGTAAAATGTTTCACAAAAGGAGGGCTCACAACAAAAGTACTGATTCACAGAGCTTGTATTATTATCATTTATTGGTACAGGGTCTTGATATGCACCTTGGACTCAATGATCCTCCTATGCCTGCCTCCCCAAGGCTGGGATTATAGGCCTCTGCCACCACGTATGGTTTTGGACCTGGCACTGTATAACAAGGCATGTGGTACCAGGATCGAACCTGGGTCCTTGTGCCTGCCAAGCAGCTGCTTACACCATCCGCTCTCTTTGAGGTACTGAAGAGAATCCTTCATTGCCTCTTTGTAGTTTTGATACTGTTTGACAATCCTTGGTGTTTCTTGATTTCCAGCCTGCATGTTCTGATTTGGATGCAAAGTGTCCACCCAGAAGGCTTGTTGTTTTGAAAGCTTGGTTGCTGCTGGATTTTGGAAGCAATTGAATAATGACTACAAACGCATGCCCGTATTAATCATAGGTGGGTAGCATTATCGGAGAAGATGAGAATTGTTTGAAGGCAGGGAATCAGGTATTATGGATTTGAATGCACTCTCAAAACTTAGCCCATTCTTCTCTGTGTCTCTCAGCTTTTTTTTAACTGCAGTCTTCCATGAAGAAAGAGCCTTGCCCTACCACACACTTCCTGCCATGACATTCTGCTTTACTATGGGCTCAGAAGCACTGGGTACAATGAACCGGGATCAAAACCATAAGCCAAAATAAACACTTCCTCTTCTAAGCTGAATCCTCAAGGAATTTGTCACCATGATAGAAGCTCACATTGTTTTTCAATTTTCCCATGGAATTCTCCGTGTTTTATCTTCACATGACTTGTTCCCTTTTTAAAAGAATTTTTGTCATATACATCCCAATAACTCACTTTTACTTTACCATGTTTATGAAGATTCTATTTCTAAATAAATCACATTCAAGGTATTAAGGATTGAGATTACAATACATTTTTGGTAGGCTTGTGGGAAGGTGGCTCAGTGGCATAAGGATCTGCCTGGGAAGTATAAGTTCCTGAGTTTTATCCCTTGTACAAAAAAAAAAAAAGTTAGCATACCTTCTTTTGTGGGGACACAGTTCCACCCAGAATGGGATGTGATAATAAGTTTATCTTCAATAACTGAGTAATGTATATTATGGAAAAATTATTTTTAAAGAAAAAATATTGCTCAATAATCACAGTTTTAACTAGATATTGTATTTTTCAATTTGTGCTGTTAACATTGATATAAATTAGCTATTATTTTATCTTTTGTTTTTCAGTTATTAGATTATCTTGGAAAATATATGTGAAAGTTTTAAGTTTTCTATTTCCAAAGTAATTTTTCATCTGTACCATCCCTTTAAAATATCACTTTGTACATATTCACCTTTGTTATTTTTTTTGGTAGAACCAGGGGTTGAACTTAGACCCTTGTGCTTGCCTAGGAAGCACTTATTCTACTGAGTCATCTTCCCAGCCCCTCATATTCATTTTTTATGCTCTGCTTTAAATATTTATATTTTGTATATTTTTGATATCTACTGGCTAGTTAGTAACTACAGTTTAGAGGTACTATGTTAAATTGCATGTTAAGAATCTCAAAACTATTAACATTTTAAACTTCTATCAATGAACTATATTAATTATTCATAAATTGTTCACATTTAAACTAAGGATGGTGAGGGCTGGCCAAATAGTTCAGTGGATTAAAGCGCCTGCAAGCAGGCACAGGGGTCAGGGGTTCAATCCCTGGGCTGCTGTGCCAGTGCTGCCACCCCAGGGTGTGCTGAGATGGCAATTGAGACTGGGCATGGTGGCACATGAGTGTAATCCCAGCTCTTGGGAGGCTATAAACAGGCAGATCACTATGAGTCCCACCTAGTAGTGAGGCCCTGAACACCCTGTAGACCCTTCCCTAAAAAATACAGTAAAACAAAAACAAAAACAAAATCTAAGGATGGTGAACCATCCTCTCTGCTTTCTTCTATTTACAGTCTTTGATTATCAGAAATAATTCTCTTTGGTCACTTGGAGTCTTGTCTTAATACTAACTTTATTTTGCATTTGGAAGTTGGCCTCCACTTTAGTAAGGATAGAGAAATAATCATTCTAGAAGATCACTTAGGATAAATAGGAATATAAATAAAAATGTGTGTTATAATTTATATATGTCCTTTCCCTGAAACTTGACTTTGCATATTAAATGCTCTGCGTTATTCTATGACCTGCAATGTAAACATGATAAGAATTATCATTCATACACCTATGTGAGATAAAAAGGTTAGCTTTTTCCTGTTTTTTTTTTCCTCAGATTATTTTTAACTAAATTGACTGGATAATTTACCCCTTGAAGCCCTGGTTTAAAGCTTGAACTTTCAGTGGCAGATAAATGCATATATTATAAGAAACTTCAATTTAAAGGTCTGCATAAAACTGCACTGCAAATTTGAGTGATAGCTTGAAATTTATGCTCATTTTCTAATGTAATGCATAATTGAAACACCAAATGCATATTACCATTTGCTTATATTCAGACTTTTCTTATTATATTATTGTTAAAAATAGAAATCATCTTAAAAATAGAACAAGCAGCGGGGGAAGATCAGTTGTATCTGTTTGCGATTAACCATAAGGCCTCCATATGTGTCTCTCTTTGGGTTCAGGCTGCTCACAGTAACTTGATCAGGGCTATAATTACACCCTGCTTGAGTCAAGAAAGTCAAATCATGTCAAAAGCAATCATTTTGCTTGTAGATGTTTTGAGAATTAAAAACTGAAAAAATGCAGATAGCATGATTTTAACATCTCATTGAAGCAAGCTGACCTAAAATACCTGGAAAGTGAGAAGGTTGAAAGCTCTTTAGTTAAATGGCTGTGGAGGAAAACACAGAGATGTTAGCTTTAACTTCATGCATGAACTGCTAGGTTCATATCTTTTCTACGTTAGAGGGCCTTGGTGCTTTATCTTCTGATATCCTTGGTACTTGGCCACTTCTGCTGGTTCACTGCACTCAGAACCAACAAAACGATCGCACTGACCCACGTAACACCAAACCAAGATCATAAGGCCCATTAAGACAGAGAAGTCATAGGACACACTGTAAAATAAATAATGCAAAGAAAGGGAAAATGAGGCTTCACCAAATCCACACCACCAAGGTTTGGCAGAACTAAGAAGATAATTTCAGTCAAGAGGAGTGAAATCAAAAGCAACAGGACAGATGGGCTGGCAAGATAGCTCAGCGGTCTAAAGCGCCTCTCAGGGGCCGCGGTTCGAGCCCCAGCACCACATGCCATGCCAGCCCCTCCTCCTCCCAGGGCGGGCTGAGCTGACCCCCCGCCCCCCGCAAGTAAAAGAATCCGTGATGTGTAGTGAGACAGTGTAATAAATAAATGAATTAAAAAAAAATCAAGGTGTGAGGTGAGCACAGGTCATAGAATCACAGGCAAAAATTACTTTAAAATGTCCAGATCATGATGTCTCTTGCCTAGACATACCAGATCTTAGTATCATGACTCACATATCTTCAACATATGCATTAGCCAGGTTCAAGCAGTTTTTTGACCTCGTAGTTTGTAGCAGTGGCTATATAGTTGTAGCTATGCAAGTATTAGGACTGATAAGCACTGCAAAACTCCGAAGACCAAGAAAGAATTTCCACAGAGATTATTTCCCCTTTAAAAAAGTTCCTCACATTGCAAGCACATATTGTGTCACATGCCTTCAAATTAAGTTTTATTCAACTTTTAGGAACTAGAAGATAATATACTGCTTCACTTGTATATTTAAATAAATCCTATACCGTACATAGAGTATACTGAATTTAAATATCCTTCAAAGCAAACTTTAAAAGCTTATCTTTCTTAATTTCTATGCAAAAGTAAATAACAAAATAGTTCAATTTTAAATATTATAACTAAAATTATTAGCTTTGTGCATTCACACATAGTAATGTTTGATAAAAACCTGCTATCTTCTGTGGTTTTGTTAGTTAGAAAACTATAGACCAGTTTGGTCATGTATGTCCTCTCTCTCCCTCTCTTACTTTCATTCTTTTACTCTCTCCTGAATGCCTGGGAGCAGGGTTACAGAAGTGGAGAATTTAGTTTTGGACACTTGTCAGATAACATCATCTCAACAATTCTTACCAGGTTAAACATGGGACAATTTATGACTGAGTGCTGTCTGAGCAAGTTGTTCATAGATCAGCCCAGGGTGTAAGTTGATTCTTCAGCTATAGAGGTCCTGCCCCATTATTTGACATTCTTGATTCAAGCGGTATGTAATTATAGGCCTAATCAAGTTTCAATAGTGAGCCTTAATAAGAATCAGAAGCTTGGATTTCATTGTCAACCATCATTTAGTTTCACAAGGTTTGGTGTGCAGAAACTGACGTGGCCTGTAGGAGCGCGCTGCCTGCATTTCGTCTCACCTGCAATTTCTGATGCAACTTTTTCTCTGAGAAAGTAAAAAAAGGCACAGTGCCAAAGTTTATTGTATTAAAAGACCCAGAGCAGAAAAGATACTGCATATACCTGAAAACACATACACACAGTCACCTCCCTTGGCTAATGCTACAGTTGATGTAGCAGTCTGAATACAGCTCAGATATCACTTGAAGTATTACATTTTAGCACAAATACATTTCTACACTCAGTTTCTGAGATGAATTTTGATAGAGGATTTGGGAAAGAATGGAGAGTAAAGGCCAACGATGAGACAATTTTCCCATGAAAATGTCTCTTGTTTTATCAGGAAAAATTCTATGATAAGCTCTGGTTATCTGAGCTTTTCTGGTTGTGCATAAACTCAGAAGAAAAAAAGCTAAGCATTTAGCTCTGGGGATAAAAATTTGAACAATTTAAGTGTCTCTTAAGGAAGGAAGTTCTGCTGACATAAATTTCTGTCTATCACAAATATTTACTGACCCTCTGCTGTACACACAGCATAGTACTTGGTGTTCCAGAGTTGAAGGGACTTAAGATTTGTTATTCTTTCTAAGATGACTTGTCTGTTGCAATAACATGCCTTTTAAACAAATGGTTTGCTTTCGTTCTCTCCCATTCCAAGATGATTTTTTGATGGGAAAAATCTTATTATACTAACTTATATTTTTTCCTTCAAATTTAAAGCACTGCATCATAACATTTCGTGACTCTTTTTCTGAATAGCAATGATATAAATGGAATATTCTGAGTACAGTATACTTTATAAGGGTCATAATTATGTTTGGGATTATACCAATTTTGGCAATTGCAGTATTACAATACCAGTATTATTAATAATAAAACTGACCAACTACTACAAACTTTCCCTTTCTATTTGAGGGACAGAAACTGCTAAAGAAATAGGGTGGAAAGTACATCTGTTGAATTGATAGTTTTCCTGTAAATGTAAGTATAAAATACATTTTCAATACTTCTCATGTGATAGATCATGAAAAACTAAATTACGAAGATGATCTTCGAGCTCAGTAACTCAAAAATGTCCATAGCTTCTGTCTGAATATTAACAGTTATTCAAGATTTTTGGTCTGGAATATTAAATACCAGATAAGTATGGAAGTCCACATTTAATAGCTTCTGAGTTGAGTAGTAATTGTATATTTACTTTCTCTTCTAAATTAATTAATATTAGGATTCATACCTCATAAAATCACATTTCGTACCACACAGTTGTGTTACGTGGTTTTCCTTCTAATTGTGAATCTCTGTATGATGGTAGTCTGAGTCAATTTGAGTAAGAGAAGCTCAAATACATTGGCTCAGCAACTCCACACACCTTCGTGTGGAAGACCCAACATACAGAGGCCTGCTGCCTGGATGGTATAAGGAGAGAAATGACACAGATCTACTTCAGAAGAGCTCTAGACCTTACCTTCACCTTCTATCATCTCCTGACTTCCAGCCACAACTCTTTAGAGCAGATCCTAAGCCTTTTGGCATAAACTCTGCAGCTTTCCATTGCAGACCATCATCCCCCTGACAGGGCCCTCTAGGACTCCTCAGTGTGCTTCAGACCCTAAACTGACTGACCCACTACACTCTTTCTCATCTGACTCTGTTGATGGCCATCATCCAGTCTTGTGAATTCTTTTTTTTTAATGAATTAACAACAAAGTTTACAGGGTCTCACTATGTAGATCGGACTCACAGTGATTCTCCTGTTTTCAACCTCCCAAGCACTGGGATTATAGACGCACGCCACCACGCCCAATCTCAATGGCCATCTCAGTGCGCCCTGTAGGCCGAGCCAGCACTGCATGCTGGGGATCCAACCCTGGCCACTGTGCTCTGCCTAAGTAGGCACTTTAGCCTGGCTAGTCCTAGTCTGGTAAGTTCTTATACATTTGAATGGTTTGTGTTATATCTGTTTCTCTAGTAAGCACTGAGTGATACACTCAACAATCATAGTTAAAGCCAAGCATCATTCATTTTGTAGAAATTTTCATATAATCCAGAGGAAGAACAACAAAGACTTTAGATCAGACACTTCTTTAAAACCCCACCTTCACCATACATAGTTAAGTGTACAACAGAAAGTGAGTTTGTCCTTTAATTTCTGATTGATACCTCATCTGTACAATAGAGATGATGTAAACTAATATTTTTGGCTGCCTGGCTATCAAGAAGGAAATTCTGTCGATATAATGTCTTGTGAATGGACTTAGACCAACAAGGTGTTATAAACCTCTATGCTTATATGGGGAATGAACAGTATTATTATTAAGCAATATTCTTAAGCTTAAATTCAAGGGATGAAAAATGCTAGAAGGAAGGAAGGAAAAATTAGAGTGACTGTATTTATTCTATAAATTGTTTATGGGCAGAAACATTCATCTATGTTTATTTCTCAGAGGGGAAAACGTTGCACTCACATGAAAAACAGAGGAAAGAAAGATAAGGGATATAGGATGTCCCTTTGGGATCGGGTTGATTCCACTAATGTTTATCAATGCTCTATATAATGGAAGAGAAAGCCTCCTTATTAGATTTTCCCGTAACATATGTGGGCAGGAAAAAAGGGGAGAAATTAATTCAAAGAGACTTTGACAAATAAGAAATAACCTGTCAACACAAGTTCAAAGCAGGGCAAATACAAAGTAAGCATTAGGTTTAGACTATCACTAATCATACAGGGGAGGGGAATGGCCATGCAGAGTGACTGGAGCCAAACTTGGGGCTCAGTAAGGTGAAGAAAAGTCAGTAATATAGGGCTTCCACTGTGAAATGTATGCCTATTGGATGTTAAGACATTTGTAATTTTAACGAATGACATTATTTACTGGATGAAACATAGATCCAATCAAAAAGTTTAAAGAAGATCAGATATCAACCCAACTCAAGGAAAAGGAGAAGTTTTGCTAGGTAATATCAGTAGGTTTCTGAGGTACTGAGTCAATTCCTTTCTTTTTTTTTGAGAAGAGATTTGCTATGTTGCCAAGACTGGGTTAAACTCCTGAGCTCAAGCAATCTTTCATCTTAATTCCTGAGAAGCTGGGACTATGGATGCAGGCCATTGCACCTGTATGTAATTATTCTAATTTTATGTAAGTTGACCCAGTGGTAGCAAACCTAAAGCATATACGCTATTGTGTTTTTCTTTCTTTTTTCAATGTATGTAGTACAGGGCCGACATGGTCTCACTACGCAAATCAGACTTATAGTAGTCCTCTTGTTTTCAGCCTCCCAAGCACTGAGATTATAGGCATGCACCACCCTGCCCAGTCTTAGTCACTGTCTCAGTGCACCCTGGGGGTGGGGCTGGCACAGCGTGAGATGCCAGGGATGGAATCCCAGTCCCTGTGGTCTGCCTAAACAGGCACTTTAATCCGTTGAGCTATCTGGCTGGCTGACTAATTGTGTTTTACTTTTAAGGCAAAAGATGTTAGCATATGACTTGGTTTTCTAAACTAAAAATTTGGCATTCAGGTATGATTTCAGTGTTGGCAGTCTGCAGTGAATAAGTTGTTTTGGGGTTGGAGTTTGGGCACTCAAGCTCTAAGAGTTTTACTACCACTGAGCTGTATCATGGGAAATCAATAAACACAGCAGCCAACACAAACCGTCACATGTACATGTCATGTACAGCTGCCTTGAAAACAGCCGCACAACAACTGGCACCACTGTTACTGACCAGCTTTCAGGATGGGTCGTCTTCTAGCTGAAGATAACCAGTACTTTTACCTTTTTCTTCCTAACTGTCTTTCAGCTTGAACCATGCCAGGCACCAACTGGTACAGCTCCTTTGCCTGCCCAATATTCAGACTATATCACCCAAGCACAGTCCCCTGAATGTGCTCTTTGATAGTTTTGAACACTTGACTATGCTTTTTCAATAGTCTTTAAATTACAATCAGGTCTGGTTAGATAGCTTAGCGAACTAAGCACTTGCTTAGGCAAGCACAGGGACTGGATTCAATACCTGACACCACCGGCCCCGCCAGCCCTAACCCAGGGTCACCGAGCCTACCAAATCTAGGCATGGTAGTGCATACCTGTAATCCCAGCACTCAGGAGCCTGAAAACAGGAGAATCACTATGAGTCTGAGCTGTGTAGTGAGACCCTATACCAAAAACATAAATCACAATCTATTATGAACTTTCCAGTATTGAGTTTGATTAAAATATTTTGCAACTACTTATATTTACAGGGTATAATATGACATATATGATGAATTTCATTTATTTAACATGACATGACACAATAGAGTTAATACTTTATTTCTGTTTTGTTTGTTGTGACTTTTCTTTTTTAAAGGCCCAATTCTGGTTCTAGCATGTTAGTAGTAAATAAATAAGATTATATGCTTGCTTTTCAACTATTTCTTGTAACACTTTTTGACATTTCATCATGCTAGATGATAGAAGTCTATTTCTTTTGTTTAATTTTATAGAGAAGACCTCCATTCACCCATCCTACCTTCTTGCTTATTTTATCTCATTCTTCTAGGCTTCCTTCATTTGTGTTAACAATTGACCTAAGTACCTTGTTTTCTCCAGTTTGCTTCCACGCAAAACGCTGCATCATACAGGAAAAGTGAAGCAATGCAAGAGTAAAATATATTTATTATTTCCTCTGAAACATCCCAGACAGCGGGTGTACCCAAGGCCTGCATAACCAAAAATGCAAGTGCAGGCTACTTTGCTCATGATCCAAGGTTGTCTCTGTGATTTCCTTCACTGGCCATCGTGTAAATCCCTAACTTCTTCCCTGATCTTCTTCAAAGGACAATATAATATAATTTGAATATTTCTTACCACATATCTGATGGTATTTTTCTGATTTGTATGTGGTTTTCTCATTATAACTTTATTCTCACTTTTTCCAGATTAAGGATGATTTATTATCATTATGTACCAAAAACTCAAGAGTATGTTTAGCCCAGGTTTGTTGCAAGTTCTTCAGTCTTTGCCCTTTCCAGTTTGGTGATGTGAGCCACACATTTGGGCCCTATTAATGCTTTTTCCCCAGGGAGGGAGGGATCTCATTGTTTCTGTTACTGTAGATGTCCCCAATCACCTCCAGTAGCTTAGCCAGAGCACTTTTGTCTTCCAAGTTGAGTTGTGTCAAGCCAACAGTGCTGGAGGTCTCCTGGGGACCAGTCACTCCAGCCTGGCCTTCCCCTTGATGATGCAGTAAGGGACCCCATCTTGTGACACAGGACAGGCAGGAACAAGACCAGCCCCATGGGGCCCACAACCTCACTATCATCACCCACGAAGCCTCCTTGTTCTCTGCCAGAGTGGTGACAGTGTGCACAGCTCTGAGGACTGTTGGCCTCCCAGTGCAGACCTCTCCTTTACCAGCAGCTTCCTTCTCAGCCTCTGTTTCTTCTCTTGCTTTGTCTCTGTCTTGTACTCGTGCACAAACTCAAGCTGCTGGGGAGCTGTTTGGCAGTCTGAGGCCTGGGTGAAGGGGTTCATTGCAGGAGGCACCTTCAGCGGCTTATACAGGGTAAGCCTCAGTCACTGCAGCCATTTAACATAGCAGGTGAGATTTCTCAAGGGCTGCTGTCCTGCCCACAGCGCAAGTGTTTTGGTCTCTTCTCAAATTGAGGATTTTCCATCTTCTGGCCTCCTACCTCTTTAGGACAATGAGGCCTGGGGCCACTTTCTTCCCCTTGGCCTTCATCCCTTTTGGCATCTTGGGAGGAAAAAGAAAGTAGAAGGAATTGTGGATAATATGTAAGCAACCATACAAGAGAGCAGGTCTCTGAGCGGGGCTTCCTCATTGTGATTTTATTAACAGAAAAACAAATATATGAGACGGCACCAAGAGGGAAGGTCTCTCATGGCCATTGCTTCACTCATGTATATGCTGCAAATCCAGTATTATAAATGCCAATTATGTCTTTATTTGCTCTCACTTTTGCAATTATTAGAATGTATAAATTGCTCTACCTTATTTCTGTTCCTCACATTTTAAAAAGACATTTAAGCTTCTTAAAAACAGTGCTGTAATGAATTCCATTTCTAATGACAAATTCTAATGTATCTGTCTTCACTATAGCAATTATGCAACACTGACCTCTTCCCACTTCTCTTTACATTTCTTTAAGAAACCTGTCTTGTAGCTCATCTTGCTTTCTCAGGTGAATATTTCAAGCAGTATTTTCAGACAGATGTAACATTGTTACCTACATGTTGTAAAGAAATTCAAGCCACAACCTCACCCCACATTCTTGTTACATTTAATCTATTCTACTGAAGATTAGTTCAATATTTTGTACTTAGGTTCTAGTATCTTCTGTAATCCCTCACATTTTTCTACAGCAGAAAAGCTGGGCTATTTTTAGAAAATGCTTGTGATGACTTTAAATTTCTTTTCCTGGGAGTTGCCTGGGAGATCAGAACCAGTATTGCCATTTTGTTTTCTTCAGTGCTGGGGATTGAACAAAGGCTTTTCCCATCAAGCTATGTGCCCAGTTTATTTTTCTTTGCATAGTAAGACAAGGTCTCACTAGCTCGCTGAGCTGCCCATGTAAGCAGAAGCTTGCAGTCCTCCTGTTCTGGCCCCAGCCCCCAACCCCCATCTCCCAGTGCAGGGGTTACAGGTACGACCACCCCAGGCTAACAGAAGCATGAATCAATGTCCTTATAGCTATTCTAGTTCATATTTCAAATCACATGGCTATTTTATTTCAGTTTCCTGGTATATCCACATGTCTTTCTATGCATATTGTTATTTATTGAATGCTTCAACCACCCTGGTGGGTGTCAGTCATACAGTAATAAAAGATGCTATCCTTTTCCTCAAGGAGTTTGTAATCTAATTTACAAATTCACCTCAATTCTGAAGCTCTTTTTTCCAGTTCTTCTTCATTAGATTTGTACTTTATTACTCAGAAAAGCTTAAGTTGGAAAGCAGAATTAGAGATTTAATTATACACTATATGATTTACATCCTATATTTTTAAAATGTAAATAGATCCAGATCATCCTATATTTCTAGTTGAAAATGTTTTCCATTAAAATTGTCACTTGTTCATAATCATTTTGCCTAATTTCTAAACTAGTAATTTATTCATAATAATATGTTTCTCCAATTGGCTGATGATTTTATTTTCTTGACTAACTGTATTGAGGAGGAAACTATTTTCCTTTTGCAATCATGTGTCTTTCTTTCTTTCTTTCTTTCTTTCTTTCTTTCTTTCTTTCTTTCTTTCTTTCTTTCTTTCTTTCTTTCTTTTCCACGTCAACCAAGGCAGTGAGGTATTTATATAAAATGGGATATTTTCTGGGAATATAGCTGACGGGCACAGTGCCTGTACAGCAAGTGCAGGGTCTGGAATTCAATTCTGAGTACCTAAAAAGAGAAAAATGAAATAGATTAGTAGCTCAAATAGAACCCAGCACAACATATAGTCAGTTGTATATAATTAGCATATAGTCAGTTGAGTTTCAACAAAGATGTCAAGGCAATTCAATGAAGGAAAAGATTTTTTTTTTAATTTTTTAAACAAATTTGGCTGAAACCATTAGTCTTCTTTAAACATAAGGACAACCTTTACTTCATACCACTCTTGAAAATTAACTGAATGGATCAGGGAATAAAATTTAAATTCTGAAACTATAGCCTTCTGGACAAACACAAAAGAGTAAACCACAGTGTGGTTGAGTCTCAGTGGTGAGTGTAATTAATGTTTTACATGTAAGAATTATGACACCTAAATTAAATAGTAAATAACAACATCATGTTTGCTTGTCAAAAAGTATTGCTATGAAAATGAAAAGGTGCTCGGACTGACAAAAGGCTTCACATAACGTGTACTGGGCAAAGAGCAAACCTAGAACCCAGCACTAGCGTTTGTAGCTCACTGAGAAGGTGGCAAAGCCCACTTCTCTACATCCTGGAAAAGAGATAGACACAGTTGAACAGGACGTGGACAAGAAATATATAGATGAAATTAAGGATCAAATGAAAAGCTTCACATTATTATTAAGAAAAGCAAATAAAGACATCATCTTTGTAAGATGCAAATATTTCCCAATTTGTTATTTTGTTGTAATTCTTCATATGTTTAAATTTTTTGACATGAAAAGTTGATTTTTGATTTGTAATTTATTATTCTTATGTTGTATAAACTTATGAGTTTTGAATTGTTGACCAGCTTTCCCATATTTAAAAATTATAAAGGGATAGTTTCATGATTCAATTTAATGATTTGAAGTTTTCATTTATTACGTTTTTGCTCTGTTTATTTCACTCTCATTTGGAATGTGGTATTATGTGTTCATTGTCTGTCATACATTTTTATTAATCAGCCACTTATTAAATAGTTTTCTATTTCTGTTTATGGTTTAGTCATTATCAGATTCTGAATTGCTTTATGTATATTTTGTTCTGAATCTTTATTTCCTGTCCTGTTAATTTTACTTACACAAATGTCAAATTCTTTTAATCACTAACACTTTATTGCATACTTTAGAATCTGTTAAAACTGACTTTCTCAACTAAACAAAAAAGGGGATACAAATGTAGGACCATTTTGTACCTGTATATACAAAATTGTTAGGGTAGATGTACAGCTACTTTCTTTTAACTCAGTGAGAAGAAAGATTTGTACTAATAGCAATTAGACAGGACATCATGCCTGCATCTTGTACTATGAATAACCAATATGAAGACAACAACATGCAATGTATTAATTATTGAAACTGTCCTACTAATCTGTTTTGACACTGTCTCATTGTTATTTCTCAACAAAATTAATTAAAAACAAAAAAAAAACCTGTCTTTCTATTTACTAACCTTTCTACCAGGAGTTTTTAATAAATAATTTAAAAAATAATGAAATTCTGAGAACAAACTAGAAGAAGATAATATTTAAGACATTACCTGTAAGACAGCAGAGAAGAAAGGAAAGAAGGGGTGTGGTATTGACAAAAACCCTAAAAAGTTACACAACTGAAAATTTTTAATGAAATCAAATTTAAAATCAATAGGTGAAAATAAATTAAAAATTGGAGTGCTAGGAGATGGCTCAGTAGAATAAGCACTTCCCCCTGGCAAGTTCAAGGTCCTGAGTTCAATCTGTGGTTCCATAATTAATAAATATATGAATATATAAATAAAAAATAAAATAATTGCAGGCCAAACTTCAGATTGATGGAGGAAAATGAGAGAATGTAGCTGGTTTCAAAAAATTCCCAAGTGCAAGACTGCTGATCTTGAGAAATCCCAATCTTAACTGTTATTCATTGTTCAGTTGGCAGCCTCAATGTAGCAGAAGTAGCACTGAGTTGTTGGAACCATCTGAACTCAGAGAAGGGAGAGTTCTTCTTACAGGATTATAAGGCCATGGTGGAGGTTTTTGGAAGCCACCAGCAGTAGGACACTGTATTGAGGGGGGGAGGAGCCTAAGAGACTCAGAGAGTCCTAGCAGTCTGGAGCAAATGGAAGAAATATGGGTCTCAGAGTGGCTGTGAGTTTGAAAATCTGAGATCCTTGGAATGACAAAGTATGGAAGCCCAGAACAGACAGTTGTGTTGTGAGACTGGGCAAGAGATTAACATGTCATAGATATTTCAGTGTAAGACTGACCAAAAAATTCTGAAGGGTATTCATCAGAGTGAAGCTCAGAGATTAAGTGTATGTAAAATTATGATGTTGAGGAGTCAATTAGGTGTTATTGGGTAGACTATATATAGTGAAAGATGGATCACATGTATGTATATTGTAAAGGCCATGACTGGGCATGGGATAGATGGAAAGATTTTTAATTCTCATACTAATGTCCTAAATCAAAGATTCTCTGCGTGAGGTATGTAAGAGCTATGGATCCTGAAGATACTGTAGGCATTCTGTGAGGTTAATGCTAATGTCATCGTAATACCAAGATCGCCTTTAGCCTTTTCACTGTTTCTTGCACTAAATGTGAGGACAGTGTGAGGAAACTTTATGCTGAATGCTGAAAGACCGAGCATGGTTTCCCTCTAAATTCTGGAACCAGAAAGATCTGCTCTCACCACTTTGTTCAGCATTGTATTGGAGATTCCATACAGGGCAATTAGACAAGAGAGAGAAATAAAAGAAGTATAGATCAGACTGGAAGAACTAAAGCCATCTTTATTTGCAGATGACATGATCTCTACATAGAAAACCCTAAGGAATCCACATAAGAACTGTTAGAGCTAGTAACTAAGTTAAGCAAGTGCGCAGGATAGAATATCAATATCCCAAACTCAATTATGCTTCTATACACTAGCAATGAACAATCCAGAAATTAAATTAAAAAAACAATTCCATTTAGGATAGCATCAGGAAAAATAAAACACTAAGGAATAAACTTAACAGAAGAAATATAAGGTTGCTAGGAAGGATGGCACAGTCACATAATCTCAGCTCCTTGGAAAGTGGAGTAAGGAACTTCAAGGTCGATTTTGCAAGGCCAATCTCAAAATCTAAAAATGTCTGAGATTACAGCTTCCCAGAGCAGCATATAAGAGGTTCTGGGCTCAGTCCTCAGTACTGAAAAATGTGTAAAGCTTATACACTTAGAACAACAAAACATTATTGAAAAATTACAATAAAATAAAATGAACAGAAAGCTATCCTATGTTCATGGATCAGAAAACTTAACATTGTTGAGAACATCCAAAAAGAGTGTCCTAAAGATTTAATGTAATCCCTATGAAAAACCTCAGCTCACTTTTATTTTGCTTAAGCTGATACCACTAATCATAAAGTTTACAATACTTATTTCAAAGCTATGGTAGTCAGTACAGAGCAGAACATAGGAACAGGAGCCAGCATGGTGCAGCATAAGGCTAAATCAAGTGTCGTCTCCTGTACACTTTGTGATTTCCTAGTTTGAGCAAGGTGATGATAACAATAACTATTTTTTGACTTAGCACAATGAAATGTATTGCTTAAAAATCCACAAGAGCCATCTATCCAATATTTTCCAAATAATTGAAGCAACATGGCATAAAATCTCACATTCATAAAATTTCCATTGAAAATACAAGAAAAAGGCTGGGGAGAACAGTTTTGTGGTCAAAGCACCTACTTGGCAAGTGCAAGGTCCCAAGTTCAATCCCCAGTGCCACATGCTGTGCTGGCCCAGGGTCCCCAGGCACACCAGCCCCAGAATTGGGCAAGATGGTGCATGTCTGTAATCCTAGCACTGTGGAGGCTGAGGCAGGAGGATCATTATGAATTCAAACTGTGTAGTGAGACCTGTAGGGGACCACCTGAGCAGCTCTCCTTGAAAGAAGAGCGACTGTCTCCATTTTGACTGAGTCTGATCCTATTTCCTCATATTGTTATGTGCAGAGCTGGCTAGGACTTCTGTTTATCCTTCAATTGGCCTTAAGCAATGTGTATTGGTCTAGCTGAGGTGCTGGTGATAGTCTTTGAAGGTGGCATGCGTGTTTCCCTGGTAAGCCTGCTGCTCCTTAATGTGAGCCCGGTGGAGACAGGATGGTAGAGCTAATGCTCCACACTGCCAGCTGGGATCGAGCCTCAAGATAGAGGCTATGACTTCCTGGGGCTTGAAAGACTACATCAAAGCTGAAGCCCTAGACTTCCCAACACATTAAATACTACATAATGCAAATTACTCTCTCTGCATATCCTCTTTGCATATGGCAGAGGTAAATGTAGGCCACCCACCTAGCTCAGCTCACAGTAGTCATCTACTTCCCACACTTTTCAGTCAATCCTGAAGCCACTCCTCCACTGAATAAAACTGGGTGAGGCCCTGGGTTGCTGTCTTGGTTCCAGGAAGCCATCTTCGTGGCTGGACCTAGAGCCCCTCGACTCCCCGATGATTAAAGATATAATTTAGTGTCTTCATTTTTCGCCGTGGGTTACATGGAAAGTGGTAAATTGGAATCAACTTGACAGGATTCCAATAACTTTGGGATTGCAAATATTGACTTCTTGGACCGAGACAAGAACCTGGGAGTCTTCTACAGAGACCCTCTATCAAAAAGAATAGAAAACATAAAATATGAGCTGGTCCGTGAGATAGCTCAATGGACTAAGTGCCTGCTTGGGCAAGCTCAGGGACAGGGATTTGATACCTGGCACCACATACTACACCAGCCCCACCCCAAGGTACACTGACCCAGCCAATGAGTCAGGGTATGGTGACACAAGCCTGTAATTCCAGTGCTAGAGAGGCTGAGAACAGGAGAATCACTGCAAATTCAAGCTGTATAGTGAGACACTATACCAAATATATTTAAATAAAAATACAAGGATAGTCTATCTATTTTAACATAAGAGCATGATACACTGTTTCAAGATATGCATTGCAACTCACCTTTTAGAAACAATCCTTAAATTGATAATGGCATCAATTTTATTATTAAAGAACATTCAGAATTATCTGGAAAGGTATAACTCAATGAGTTTACTCATGTACTTAAACACTGAGAAATGACAGATAATACAGGTTTGAGTTTCTCTTCTCTCAGAAGTCAAACATAAGAGAGTACATAAATCAACATTGCCACACTTCTACAGGTTTTTGAAACTTTTGTTTCCTTTTCTTTTCTCTTTTCTTCTCCTGCCCCTCCTTTATGTTCCCTCAACCAGCCTTCCTTTCTCTTTCTCTCTGTCTCTGTCTCTCTCTATCTGTCTCTGTCTCTCTCTATCTCTCTCTATCTCTGTCTGTCTCTCTGTCTCTCTGCTTCTCTCTCTCTCTCTCTCTCTCTCTCTCTCTCTCTCTCTCTCTCTCTCTCTCTCTCCCAGCTCCTTCCCCTTTCCATCCCCTGCCCTCCTTTCTCTCTCTTGGCCAGCTCCCTCCCACTTCTGTTCCATCCCCAACCGTCCTTTCTCTCTCCCTCTTTCCCAGGTCCCTCCTCCTTCCATTTCCTCCTCCTGATTTCCTTTCTCCCTCTTGGCCAGCTCCTTCTCTGCTTCCATTCCTACCCCCTTCCTCCTTTCTCTCTCTCTTTCCCAGCTCCCTACCCCTTCCTTCTATCTTCCGCCTTCTTTATTTTATTTTCTTTCTCTTTTTTTTCCTGTCTTGAGGATTAAGCCCTAAGTTTTCCAGTGTGCTACATCCATGGCTCTTTTTGACTTTAAAACTTTGAGATAAGACCTTGCTAAGTGACTGAAGTGTCAAGGCTGGCTTCCATTTGTGACCCTTCTGTGTCAGTGTTCCTCACTGCTGGGATCACATGCAGCAGCCAACATAAGCAGTGAAAATGAATTTCTTTGTAAGAAAAATATGTTGTTTATGATAAGATTTGTGTTTATTACACTTTTCCCATTCAATTAATACATAGCATTCTCAAATTATATGTTTTAATATCAAATTCAAAAAGTCCCAATAAAGGGCCGGTGAGATAGCTTGGCAGTCTGAAGTGCCTGCTTAGGGAAGCTTAAGAAAGCACAGGGACCATGGTTCAGTCCCTGGCACCACATGCCAGGCCAGCTCCACCACCAGGGCAGGCTGAGCCGGCCACAGGAAGAGAAGGAAGGAAGGAAGGAAGGAAGGAAGGAAGGAAGGAAGGAAGGAAAGAAGGAAGGAAGCAAGGGAGGAAGGAAGGAAGGAAAATAAGAAGGAAAGAAAGAAAGAAAGAAAGAAAGAAAGAAAGAAAGAAAGAAAGAAAGAAAGAAAGAAAGAAAAGGAAAATCACAATAGATATTATCCACATTAAAAAAAGCTGTTTGAGATTTTCAATAATTTTTAAGAGCACAAAGGGATTCTACTATTCTGAGTAATGTAGATTTTTGAAGTTTAAAATGTGCAGACACTTTTGATATTATTGGACACAACAAGTATAATTAGTAAAAAAATAAAAATAATTTTATTTAGTAACCACTTCCCAGAGTTTATACCATACTCTGTTCCAAGAGCTTTACCAATACAGTGATTCATTAGTCTTCTGAACAATTTCATGAAAGTTATATTATCATTATTACTATTATTATCTTCTTTTACTATACTGTAGCACCAAAGGGTTAAGTAGACTTAAAGGTGCAGTGCAAAGCATATTTAATTATAAGCTCTTTGCCTTCAAAATGTGTGCTATTCATGTCTATCAGCTATTGCTTCGTATGTCTATTTGGTATACTGAGAACCATTCCGGCTATTTTCATCTTAGGATAAAATAGAAACCACTGTAAAATCAGTATACATTCTTCTTGTGAATGACAAAATTGGGACAGAGATATTCAATATCTTGCTCAAAGTAACAGATATGGAAGTACCAGATCAACTAGGTAAGCACTCAGCACTCTAATTTTACCATTTTCCTTTAAATTTTTTTATTTTGTTATATATCATATTATATATTATATTTTTATGTTTAGTACAGGGTCTCCAGGGTCTCGCTATGTAGATTGGAATCATAGTGAGTCTCCTGTTTTCAGCCTCCCAAGCACTCACTCCCAGTCTCCACTGCAGCCTCAGGGTGCCCGGGAGTGGGGCAGACACAGCACGCCAAGCTCAGCTGCTGCACTCTGCCTGAGCAGGCGTTTAAGTCTGCTGAGCTATCTGGCTGGCCTTCCTCACAAATCTAAAGAGAACTATTTCTGGTTCTTAGAGGAAAATGCTCTAAAACAAAGCAAATCTGACAGCAGATAATTGGAATATACCTCATTACTTGTAAATCCCAAAAGTTATGCAGTAATGAATAATTTTCTAAATGAATGATTTTCTATGTCTTATGTAGGATAAGATGAATATCTATCTATCCATCTATCCAATGTCTCTGCATAAGGGTAAAGGGATTTAACAGGTACAAATTTTGTGAAAAGGTTAGAATCAGGTTGTATATGGATAGAACCAAACTTAGAAGCAAATATCCAAACATAAGCTTCCATAATATTACTAATAGATAACACTTCTGTTATTAGATAACACTTGCTATTAGATAACACTTCTGTTATCAATGTTTACTAAGATTTATCAATAATAAGCAATAATAATGATGATTCATTTTTTGCTACTGAAATGTAGATGAGGACAAAACCTTATAGTTATTGGAAAGAACTTAAGAGTTATAATAAACTTTCATAATTTTTGCATTTGTAGGTAAATTGTTTCATCTCTCAGAGTGATCTCTGGCCAAGAGCAAGCTTTCTAATTAGTCATGAACTTTCAGTTTTCATCAATATAATGTTCTACACCTCTGCTAAACAAAATATAATATCATTGCTTCTTTTACCTTCTTTTATTTCTGCATCTACTGAAGTTATTTGGCTTAGTTTTAGCCATATTTCTTACTTGATGGCAATAATTTAAAAAAATTCAACTACTCCACATATAGAAAAAATAAAATCTAATTTTCATATACTGTTTCATTTTGTAGATATTCTGCATAAAAATAATGCAACACATTATTAAAAAAACTATCTCTTGACTATGTTGGAATCATCATTTGTTACATAGTCTTCCTGTCGATGCAGAACTTTGTGTCTGTTTTAACTTTTTTTTAACCAGGTTTGACTGCTATTTCAGATCATTTGCACATTGGGCACACTGAGGCAACCTTCATTACCAATAAATTAAAGTTTCCCATTAAGAGCTAATAAATTCTTGTATTATCCCTCTGATTGTGCCTGGGAGATGGCTCAGTGGAATAAGCACTTCCCTGGCAAGCACTAGCCCCGTTCCATTTGAAAAGGAAAACATTTCATCTTTTCTTTCTGTTTCCCAAGGCTACTTTTCAGAGCATGAGTTTTCTTAAGAAGCAGTATCGAGAAAAGCTTGCCATAGGTTCAGTCTTGCTTCCTTTTACACCCTGGAGGAAGAAAGAGGAACAACTATACTTTAGGTTATTAATGTTGCTTCTTATCTGATTTAGAAGTATGATTAAAATTGTGCCTTGCGGTTTCCCGTAAGGGATAGTGCATATCAATGCTTATCCTTGCTATGCCTCAGTTTCCTCATATATAAGTGGTAATTGTTGCGTTGTTGGCTTACAGCTATGCTTCAGTGGGATCCTAACAGTAGAGCAGGGAGCACGCGGGCACATGATAAAGGCTCTTCTCGTAGTAGTCATAGGAGAAGGCGCCAGCTCCCTTGGGGAATTTTTGCCCATCCATAATTTTTCTCACTCATTCACAATTTTCTCATCCACAATTTTCCCACTTGTCATTCATTCATTTGTTTTTGCCACACTGGAGAGCCAGCCCAGAGCTTTGCGCATGCTCTGAACGTGTTCCCTTGCTGAGCTTCACTCCCAGCCTTCGAAGCAAGAGTCCTGTGCGTGGCAGAGACTTACGTTTTCTCCCACCTATGTTAGGATTTATTTCTACTTTGCTTTTTTGTTAAGTCATGGGGATTATAATAGATCTGGAATTTAAACAAAGAGAAGCATGATAGTATTTCATTAAAATAATAATGGGAAATAAAATAGATATAAGCTCTACGTTTTGTGATTATGAAATTAAGAAAGAAGCAGTCTTGCTAATTAATTAAAAATACATTGACTCTACAAATCTACTGAACATAAATCTACAGTAAAATCTTCAGAAAGACAAGATGAAATATTGAATTTATTATAAGACAATACAACATTTTTATATAAAGAATGTTCAGAAAACCAAAAAATTCTTTGAAATTATAATAGAAAAGAAACTTTAAATAGATAATAAACTAATGCTAACATATCAAACAACAAAAAAAAAATTTTAACTCAGAAGGTGAAGTTAAGGAAGTATTTTAGAAAACAAATGAAACAGTAAAAGTAAGATGGGACAATTAGAGCATAATTTTGGGAGATTTAATTTTTAAAAAATAATAATTCTGAAAAAAGAATGAAAGGATGTTGTCACAGAAATGCTAGTTTAAAAGCTCCTAAAATGAAGAATTTAAGCATCCAGGACATTGCTAACAATTATAAACTTAGTTGACTAAAACTACCAGAAACTCAAGTCAGCCAGCCCTAACTTTGCCAGTTCATAACTTCTTTTATGTTGGCAATCTGACATCATTGTACTTTCCTTCAACTCTTTTTATTAGCTTATGTTTGGGTCTGGAATAATATTTGTGTCTGTTCTTAATTGTTTAATTGGAATTCTTTCCATGATCACTATTAGAAGAGTCCTCAAGGACTGATAGTAGAAAGCCAGATTTGTAGTAAAGACTCATATACGCTTACCGAATAAATGACCAAATGATTCTACAAATTACATCCACACCTTTGAAGTTATTCATTACTACTATTATATATCTGTCCATATTCTCTATGCTATGTCTTAATCCCATTAATAAAATGCTATTAATAATAAATTCTGGAGAAATTATTTGAAAATAAATGAGAGGGTATCCATGAAATGCCTATCATAGTTCCATAGCTTGATAGCTAGGTAATAAAAGCTACTAACTGTCCTTTGCAAGTGTTCTCCACATGAACACAGCATAACAAGGCACGGGAAAAACTTTCTTTAGGTTCTACTCATTGATTATTTCTGAGGCTGCTTCTGACTTGGCTATTGATATGTGCATGCTGATGCACAGTCTTCATGAGACTCTAAAGAATTCTGTCAATATAGGAAGTGCAATTCATTAAGGAAAGTATCTACTAAATTTGTATGCATCAAAAAATTTGTATGCATCAAAAAATTTTCCAGTGATAGAGCTTATGGTCAAAATATTTTTAAGCTAAATACATTCTCAAGTGTGTCCAACTTAAAAGGTGGAAGTTTATCACTGATTCCTTTCAATAACCAGGCCTATTCAACTTATTTCTTTTCTTGAGAATAAGAGTTCAAAACAAACAAGGAAACAAACATCATTTCTATGTATCTTTCCTAGTCATAAAATCATTAAGTTTTCCCTGTCTTGAATGAAGTATTTTAGAAGATACTGAATGGGAAGGGAGTTTTACAAGTACATTTTTAAAAAGTAACCCTCTAAAAAAAACAGTTGCCATCTAGACTTTTAATCATCATTCTAGAAGAGTTTCTGAAATTTTTTTTTGTCACCAGGAGAAATGAGGCTGTAAGTTCCTTCTAAAATTGAGATGCACTGAACCAAGGAAAAATGGCCTGGAACTGGGAAACAGGAGATTGTTGCTGAAGGATACCACTTAGAATAATTCTATTTTACAAATGAAATTAATACAATTATATTTAAAAGGTGTGCCTCATTCATAAAAAGTAATGATCAACTCTCCTGACTTTGTAAGGATTTGTACCTAGTAACTAATACAGTGAGTTGAGATTTCCACCTTTATGATCACTGAAATGGTCCCTGGCAGAAAGGAAAAGCAGCACCATGAAGTTCCATAGGGACCTTAAAAATATTTCTACTCATACAGAATGAAACTTCTGCACTTTTAAATGATGAAAAAATCATCAGTGGAAAACAGCCAGAAGATAGACATGATTGAGTCTAAATTAGGCCAGGAACTGTTTTAAGGAATAGATTTAAACTGATCCCCAAAATTATCTTAATTATTGCAGCAGTTAAAATAGTCACATAGAGAACCAATGCTTTGGCTAAGTGGTACTTTCATCATTCTTTTCCTTTCTTCGACTTTTTTTTTTTTTAATATGGGGTCTTAAGATGTTCCCAGGATGATGTCAAACACGGGCCCGATTGGTCCTCCTGCCTTAGCCTGATGAGACACTGGATGACCTGGGCGCATGGCCATGCCTTGCTCTCCTATCCACATCTGTCGCTCTCAATTAATAGATAGTTTGGGTGGTTTTATAAAGAACAGTTGTGAGAGTACTGTTATGAGATACTTGGTGTGGGTATTGCTTCTAAGCAGACAAAGGCAGGAGACCCAAGAGACGAGTTGGGAAGGAAAATGGAGTACAGGTTTTGCCTAGGATCATGCCCAGAGACAGTGCCTTCATGCCAAAAATAAAAAGAGAGAGAGAGAGAGAACCTTGAAGTGTTCCTGGGAGGCTCTGTCTTACAGCGGTTCTAGTTTTTATAGGAAAAAAACTACACTGTTCTTGGAATGGATGAATAAAGTGGCATCTCTCTTAAGGAACTTAATCGTGGGCATTAGCACTCTTTTCCAATGAACAGGCTGTGTCAGTGGAGCAAGCCACCTTTTTGCTGGTTCCATAAATGTTTTATCTACTCTATCACAAATTGTCTTTATCTGAAGAATAACAATGATGATAAGACTATCATGTTAGTTGTGGCACTATTTCTATTACTCTGTAGCTTTAACACAGATCATTTCATGGTCAGAGCTTCATGACTTAGCATGTGTCATTCTCATTTAATACTCAGCAACTCTGAGTAGATGATACCTTCACTTCTGATTTTAATAGGCAAACCCAACCCGGGCAAAGCCTGAGTCGAAGTGAACTGTAATATCTGTCCAAAATTTTATAGATGATAAATGCACAGGGCAGAACTAGAGCCTAGTTATGTCCATTTTAAAGTACCAGCCTTTGAAAATCCTTTTTGGATGTATACCTCATATTGCTGAAAGAAAGCTATGAAAATTCAAGCTACTTAAGTTACCATTTTCAGAAGAAAAATGTTTTAGAAATGAAGACTATGAAATGTTGTTATAGATTTCCAAAAATGTATGTCAAATCTTTTCTAAAAATACTAGAAAACAGGCTGGTTGATCAATATTAATTATATTAGCTAATGTTAATAAATATCAATTATGTCCAAGATACTACAAAGCATTTTCACCTACAATCATAAGAAAGATGATTTTATTTTCACTCTATCAATTAAGGAACAAACCAAGTGATGTGAAATTCTCATGCAGAAAAGGACAGAGCCAGAATTTAATCCTGAATTGTTTTGAAATGAAAGTCACCCCTTGTCTATTATGCTGGAGTACCATAAAAAAAAATCCACTATTCAGAATTACTTGTGCAGGACATAGCTGAAGAAAACTTGAATTAATCAGAGCCTCAAATTATTCTTGAGCAAAAAGACTCAATATTGTAAGGATGCCAATTTTCCCTAAATTAAGCTCTAAATTTAATGAAATCACAATCAATATTCCAACTGGAGGGCAGAAATAGGTCAAAAAGGTGATAGCTATAGTGGAGCAGTGTTCAGCTCAATATAAGAAAACATCTACTATAAGTTAGAATTATCCAGAAATGGAAAAGGATTGTAAGACAGTTAGCCTTATGTTTCCATAAAAATTACAGTGGACTATAAATTGGACACCTGTTGAAGGTTGCTCAAATAACATTAGAAAACCATCATTGCCTAAGAGTCCATTTCCTAGGCATTTTCACTTTTTATTTCATTTAATTTTCATAATCTCTTTGCTTTACAGGTATACAGCATGGTTAAGAGTGAGTAGGAACATGGGTTGAGTCATCACATGAACCTTCACTTGAATTTCAAGTCTACCCTATTCTATCTTCATAATTGTGAAAAATATTTTGACTTATATATCTGTTTATTCATCTGTAAGTGTTACAAAATGATAAATAATAACTTATTTATTTATTAACTAAATAATAACTTCATTGTGTTCTCATGGGATTAAGTACAATAATACTGGAAGAGCTTATCATTGGCCAAATGCAGAAGTGTGGGAGTTATTGATGAGGTGAAAGTGAAATTGGATGACTTGAGTATGTGCTGTAAAAGACAGAGGAGACACTAAATTGAACCAGATAATCCTTAAATTTTAATTTTTTAAAAAATGTATTTAGTACAGGGTCTACAGGGTCTCACAACAAAGATGGGACTCACAGTGATCCTGTTTTCAGCCTCCCAAGTGCAATGATGACATGTGCACTCCAGCGTGCCCAGCCTAACACAGGGACTGGGGTCCAATCCTCTGCGTGCTGTGCAGACCATGGCCCCACCTGAGTCAGTGACTGAGACTGGGCAAGGTGGCACACACCTGTCATCGAAGTGCCTGTGAGGCTGAAAATGAGAGGATCAGTACGAGACCTAGCTGTGTAGCAAGACCCTGTGGACCCTGTACTAAATGCATTAAAAAAGAGACCAAGAAATTTTGAAATTATAAATGACTCTTCAATTTTACAGTTTTACAAAAATAGGATACAAAAATATCAGAAGTGGTGTAAATAAAATGCACATGTCATATAACAACTCATTAGTCTAATGGTACTTGCTTAATAAACTAACATTTTAAAAATCTATCACTAAAAAAAGAAATAAGAAAAAAGAAAGGTAAACTCAGGCAATTCATCAGGTGATGGATTAGTTTAAGATCTTTATTCCCTAAGAGAATAGAACAAAGCTATTCTTTCTTTAAAGATTGGAGGAAATAACTTTTATATCTGAATGCTTCTGAGTGTTAATAGAGTTGCTGTGTATCGCCTCTGCCTTCTGGTGGATGAATTGACAGTTTGAAAATTCTGCGATACAGACCTAGAAACAGCTCCCTCATTTCACACTGGGAATGCTTTGAAACCAAGGCTGCTAGAAGGTAGACAAATGCAGTTTGAAGAGATTGGTTTTAACCACACTGCAAAACCAGTAATATTCAATATCTTATAACCAGGTTAAGGTACACCAGCAGTAGACCTTTCTAGGACCCTAATGTTTAGTCAGCATTATTAAACTTTCACTTTCTATGTGTTTTCTTCACTGAACTTGGATACAAGTATCCTTTGTTTAACAGGGATTAAAGCTAATACATAACTTGAGAGATTTGTAAGCTCAGTGACAAAGGATGACATTAACTGTTTTGATCCAATAAGAAGGAAATAAGAGAAAGATATGAACAGCTAAATTGCCCAAAGGAAAATTTTGTCTGGAAGACTAGACTGTGACAATTTTCTTGGCTTAGACAATTTTCTGGACAAAGATAAACAAAGAATGGGGACATTGAGGTCAAAGACCAAGAGCTACCATGTGTTAAATTTTGACAAGTACTAAATATTCAATCAGGGTTGGGGAGATAGCTCAGTAGAGTAAGTGCCTGCCTGGCAAGTGCAAGGTCCTGAGTTTAATCCCCGGTACTGCAAAATAAACAAATAAATAAACAAGCAAACAAATAAAAAAATATTCAATCAGACAATGGTAACTAGACCTCCATTAGCAATAGATAACCAAATAAAAGACTTTCCAAATTGCAACAAGGTATAATGATTTTTTAAAAGTGCAGTTCATCTTCATAAGCCCTCTTCACTAAGATAAAATTGGTAGAAAATAAGCAGCACACATTTAAGTATAAAATTGCTCAGTTTCAACTTATACATAATACCTATGCAACTCCATAACCAAGTTGGGGAATATAATCACCACTGTTAAGAGATGCTACATATTGCCTGGTAATTTCTTCCTTCTTTATTTTTATTATCCTCAAACCTGTCTTCATCAAACCGTAGGTTAGTTTTCACTTTCTACAATTAAAAAAATATGTAATATTAACTATAGATAGTCTTTATCTTTTCACTTACCGTAATTATTTTTACAGTGGAATACCTTGTGCATGTATCAATAGCTATTCCTTGTTAATTGCACACTAGTGTTCTATTGAGTATAATACATTGATACAGAACCTATTGATTCTGTGTTTTGGTCTGCAGCAAACAAAGCTGTCTGTGAATATTTGTGTACATTTATGTCTTAGTTTATCTGGATTTTATAAACACTGCTCACTTCATAGCTTCTACACTGTAGAAGTGTATTTCTCACAGTTCTGGAGACTGGGAAATGGAGTATCAAGACAGAAATAGATTGGTTTTGCTGCCATCTGCTATGAGTCCATTTGCTGGTTCTTAGATGGCGACTTCTCACTGTGTCCTCACAGGCTGGACAGGATGAAGGAGATCTGTTGGTTCTATTGTTCTATCAGCACTAATTTCATTCCTGAAAGATGTGCCCTTAAAACCCCATCATCTCCCCACCACCCCCACTCCCTAACATCATGAAACTGGTGGTTAGATCTGAGCATGAGAATTCTGAAATGACACAGATATTGAGACCATAGCAATATCTTCGAATTAATTTCTTTCACTTGGGTCAGTAACTAGAAGTACAAAGACCAAGTCAGAGGCTGCAATAGTTACCTATTTGTGTTTTATAAGTTGTCAAGTGGTTTTCCAAAGTGACTATACCAGAAGTACCCAAGATACTCTGGATGTGGTCAGGATTTTAAATGTCTGCTATTAGGATAGGTGCACATTAACATATTACTATGAGTTTATTGTGCTTTTTGAATAACTTACAATGTTCAGCAGATTCTTTTGTACTTATTACATATCTCTTCATCTTTTCTAAAACAACTTCTTAAATCTTTTTGTTTTTTTATTTTGTGTGACTGTGCATGTGCTTTTGGAGATTTAACCCGTGGCTTTCAAACTGAGTAACATTCCTAGCTCTTCTTCAGGGAGTTTTTATTTTTGTTTCTGTTTGCCTTTTTCCTTTTTTTTTTTTTTTTTTTTTTTTTTTTTTTTTTTTTT